>JALKBU010000698.1:0-27451 GCA_023091735.1 Trichomonas tenax | reverse complement strand
TTTGATAGATATATAGACTGTGCCACTTATACCGCTGGATAGACAACTATCAATATGTACATGAAAGTACTTTCAAATCGAAAAAATATTGATCAGATAAAAAGTTATGAAGGTCGCGGGACTACACCGCAGAAGGAAAATTTTTCCCAAGAAAAAGTCGGTTTTCTATCAAATCTTATTTATATGAGGAAAAACTAATATTATATATTGTTGCTCTAAACATGTTGATTTGAATATTTTAATTTTTGTTTTTCAAGAAATCAATTAATTCAATTTTACTAATATGAAATCAAATTTGCTATAATGTTGTGTAATATCATGCACATATGTACTATTAGCTAATAAAGCAACATAACTCTCTAAAACTCTACTTAATATGTTAATTCCAAATCTATTTTTTAAATTTAAGTAACTATAGCCTTTTTCCTTTACAGTTAGACTCCAAATTTGATTGTAATCATTTTAAGCAAAGGTTGCATTTTAACAAATTTAAGGCGAAATGTCACTTTTACATGCAAATCGGGCCTTAATCTATATTTTTTACATAAGCTATACAAATACATATAGAAATATTAATGAAATAATTAAATCATAGTACTATTATAAAAAATAATGATAACTGGAGTAAAAAGTTTTATACGCATCTGAGATTGGTAAATGCATAAACATAAAATCAAAAACTGCAATTTTGATTCAAAATTAAGAGATTTTAGGAATCTAAATCGGTAGATAACTTCTATATTAGATTCTGAATCGAATGCAATCATAATTTACAGCATTTTTAAAATAACTGTTTCTGTGATTACATTTTAATCGTTCTAATTTTTTCGTTCTTTATTTATATTTGTGTCGCATTTTATTTTGTGATATGCTGATATTCAAACTACAATGGACATACAAGGTTTAAATAGATTCGTTATGGGTATTCAAAATAATTTGTCATAGAATATTTTCTTATGTGCGTATAAATTGACTTTACGCAAAACGGTTATCCATTCAATTTTTAGTTCTGCAAAACCGTCTGCATGCAGTCAATCTATACGCACTTAAGAAAATATTCTATGAGAAAATATTTTGAACACTCATAACGAATCCAATCGAACAACACTGTTTAGAGAATTGGATAAGCAAATATATTTTATAACTATGTTCTAAAAAGTGGCAATCTTTACTTCACATCTTGGTTGGGTCATCAAAGTGTCAGATTGGACATACTTAATGTAGTAAACGAACAGCTTTTAAAAACCAGGAGAGATCAAGCATTAATAAATCAATGACTTCTACAATCAACATATAATATAGCCACTCAATCAATTACTTCCATTCTTAGCAAAGATCTTCAGCAATCAAGATGAAGTAGTAGAATGTCACGAAAAAGTAACATGTTTACATGTCAAAATAATGTCAAATCCGACATTATCATACTCTACAATCATATTAATAGGCAAATCGAAATACATTAAAATAAAGACCTTATAAATTAATATTAAACGTTTTTGTCAAGTAAAATGTCAAAAATTTATTATTTACGATTATTTTCAATTCAAAAATAATATTTTATGAAATTAAAACGATTGCATAATTAAATAATAACAGATTTTCATCATTTTTTGAACTGCTTTCGCGCCCATTAAATGTCAAAAATAATAATTTTAGGCATTTTGGATTATGAAAATAAAAATAGCTTTGCGGTGATTAATAGATAAATAAAAAAACAAAATAATTTGTCACTATAATATTATGCCATGTAAAAGATTATTTGTCATGTATAGCTGTGAAATAAATGTAAACAAAGCACTATTATTCTTTAATGGCAGACCAAGTTACTTCCATGAAAATTGTTTTGCTCGGTGACAGTGGCGTTGGAAAGACGTCGATTGTCGCTCAGTACGTCTCCGGCTCCACTCCCGAATCAATAAAACCAACTGTCGGTGCTGCATTTTTTACAAAGGAAATTAACTTGAACGGACGCCCATTGGAGCTTCTTATATGGGATACTGCGGGGCAGGAAGTATACAGAGGCTTGGCACCTATGTATTACAGAAGCGCGAAAATTGCAATTATCGTTTTTGATATCACTAATTCGAAATCATTCGATTCCGTGACATATTGGATAAAGGAACTCACGGAGAATGTTGACGGAAATCTAACAATTGTCGTTTGCGGAAATAAAATCGATTTAGATGAAGCACGTTCAGTTTCTAATGAAGCTGTTCAAGCGAAAGTTGAGCAGGCGAACGCAATGTATGTAGAAACTAGTGCTACAACAGGACAGGGCATCGACAGACTCTTCCAGCTCGCGATTCAGAAGCATTTTTCAACAAAAACAGAGAACCCCGACAAAGACTCAAAGAGCGTTAAAGTTGATAATCCTGATGGTCAACAGAGTGGTGGATGTTGCTAATTGTTTCTTTCTTTTTTATATTTTGTTTTTTGAAATTAGAGAAAGAGAAAAAAATCTCATGAGACTCTCATGGGATAATTTTTGTTACGTTTTAAAACAGATACTTTAATTTTTTTCGAATATATTTGATCACTCTTATTTTAGAAATATAGTCATATCATCGAAGTGATTCTACAGTTTACGGCTCATGATTTAGAAATGAAGAGTAATAATACGAAGTTTTAAAAGGGTATAAATCATCGAAAATATGAAAAATGTAATCGAATTGATGAGTACATTGCTGTGGAATGCATTTTTCGAACTGAAAACGTTTCTAAAATGTGGCATAAATTTAATTTGGGTGCGTAAAGTATACAAAATTTAATGGAGAGAATCCCAAAAAATAATTTTTTTGGAAAATTATGAAAAGTTCACAATAATGTTTAGTCGAAAATAGTATTATTTTTATAACTCGGCTGTGACCTTTGCCTTGTCGTGAGTTGAGATTGAAACACCGGATCCGGAACCGGAGCTGGAGTCATCATCGGACTTCTCACACTCCATAACGACCTTGCCGGAGCCTGTTATGTGGCGCTTGAACTGCTCTTCTCTATCCATGCCTGTGTATGTGTTTCTGATCAACTGAGCGCGCTGGCTTCTGAGGGCCTCGAGCTTCTCTGTTGTCTTGTCTGGTAACTTGATGAGTCTGAGGATGAAGCCAATGACCAAGGAACCAACACCGAAACCGAGTGAGATGGCCCATCTGATGCCCTTCTTGTGCTTGTACCAATCATGCTCGAAGACTGGACCGCAGAATTCGATGATGATGATCTGGAGAATGGCAATGCCCAAGAAGATGCAAACGAAGTAGATGTTTGTGAATAAGCCCTCGAAGAATGGTGTGTCCTGACCAGCAATACGGGAGTTCGGGAGGTTGAAAACCTGCATGTAAACGAATGTGTTAAAGATGATGCCGGACATCTGTAAGGCGTATTCTTCACTCTTATCATCAGGGTTGAAATCGAGCTTGAAGACCTTCTGGTGACCGAAGAGGATCAAAAGAAGAACTGCAATCTGGTAGATTGTGTGGCCAGCGATGTTCCTGATAAGGACGTTAGAGAGAAGCTGATCGCCTCTGCCGTATGGCTGTCTGAGAAGGAGGAAGTTGGATGGACCACGTGTAGCAAGAGCGAGAGCACCGAAGGAGTCCATAATGAGGTTAACCCAAAGAAGTTGAATTGTTGTAAGTGGAGACTCCTTAAGATAGACAGCACCAATGAATGCGACAATCATAGCTGCGAAGTTAACAGTGAGCTGGAACTGAAGGAAGCCTCTAACGTTATCGTAGACGCAACGGCCCCATTTAAGAGCGGAAACGATTGAGTTGAAGTTATCATCGAGAATGACGATATCAGAAGCCATCTTAGCGAGTTCTGTACCGCAGCGACCCATAGAAAGACCGACATCAGCCTGCTTAAGAGCTGGAGAGTCGTTGGAACCATCACCTGTAACAGCGACGACTTCGCCGGCTTCCATAAGGAAGGAAACGAGTCTAAGCTTATCCATTGGAGAAGATCTAGCCATAACTCTGAGGTGTGGAACCTTTTCGAGCATTTCAAGCTTATCAAGCTTAGCGAAAGCCTGGCCTTCCATAGCGATTTCACCTTCATCCTCGTGAAGGATGCCGCACTCCTTGGCGATAGCCTTGGCTGTGGCGATGAAGTCACCAGTAACCATACGAACGACGACACCGGCTGTGCGGCAGTTCTGGACAGCCTGGATAACTTCTGGACGAAGTGGATCCTGGATACCAACGATGGCGATGACTGTGAGATCGTGTTCGACTGTTGTTGGGTCCTTGTACTCCTCCTTGAACTCGTTACCAAGATCGCGATAAGCGATAAGCATTGTACGGAGGGAGTCTGTGGCGAAGACTGTGACCTGGTCGAGGATAGCCTGCTTGACTTGGTCGGTGATCTCAAGGCGTTCGTTCTGAGCTGAGAGATAATGTGTGCAGAGGCCAAGGCAGAAATCTGGACCACCCTTCATGTAGGCTCTGACGAGATCACCTTCCTTGACGATTGTGGACATCTTCTTACGTGCAGATGAGAATTCGTGAACGTGAAGAATGCTGGCATCCTTTCTGATCTGCTCGTAGTTCCTGCCCCATGGTTCGAGAAGCTGGAGGAGAGCACATTCAGAAGAAGAACCAACGAATTCTGTCTTTTCGATTGTCTGAATTTCCTTTCCAATCTTCTTTGTCTCTGTTGTTGTTGTTCTGTAAGCTGTGGAGTTAACAGCGACAGACTTGCAGAAGAGATCAAGAATTTCTGCGTTTTCGATTGTTGGATTTGTTCCCTTCTGTGCTTCGGATCCAATCTGGAATAATCTGACGACTGTCATCTTGTTCTGTGTGAGTGTGCCTGTCTTATCCGAGCAAATAGCTGTGGCACCACCCATTGTTTCGCAAGCGCTGAGATGGCGAACGAAGTTCTGATCCTTCATCATACGCTTCATTGAGAAACCTAGAGCAATTGTGACAGCGAGTGGAAGACCTTCTGGAACAGCGCAAATGAAGATTGTGACAGCAATCATGAATCTGTGAACAAGGTCTGGAAGCAACTTTAACTTCTGACCCTTTGGTGCATCATAAACATCCTTAGACCAGTAACCTAAGAGAACGATGAATGTGATGACAGCACCGATAGCACCCATGTATGTGAGATAAAGAGCGACCTTGTCAAGCTTGTCTTCGAGTGGAGATCTCTCATCCTTCTTTTCACCTTCAAGATCCTGAATCTTCATCATCATATCACCAGAACGTGTGTTTGGACCAATGGCAACAACAAGAGCGTGGCCAAAGCCTGTTTCGACGGCTGTGCCACCATAGATGAATGGAGCTTGCTCATGGACTGGGATAGCGTCGGATTCACCTGTTTGGGCGGAGTTGTTAACCTTAAGATCCTGACCACGGATATAAAGGCAGTCAGCTGCGATAGCGTTACCAGACTTAAGGGACAAAATATCACCCATTAAGACTTCTGTGGAGAGAATCAGCTCTTCGTGACCTCCTCTGATGACGTTGACCTCGTAGCTATTCTTGAGCTTGTTAATCTCCAAGAATGATTGCTGCTGGGAGTAGTCAACCTGTGTCTGGACAATAGAAACAATTAAAACTGCAATGAAAATGGAACATGGTTCAATGAAAACTTGAGCACCGTCATCTTTGTAGCTGACTACGCCTTCAAGGATTAAAGAAACGATAGCTGCACAGAGCAAAATGATCAACATAGGATCCTTGAAGCAGCCAATGTACATTGAGCACCAAGACTCTGTTGGTGGGTCCGGAAGGACGTTTCTTCCGTACTTTTCGATTCTCTTTGAGAATCCTGTGGCTTTTTCATCATCGGTCAGACCGTTTTCCAAGTCGACTTCCAGGGCTTCGGCAAATCCGCCGACGCCGCCCTTCCTGTTGTAGGCTTCCATATCGCGCCTATCAAACATATCCAAGACTTCCTGCGGAGGTAACATAGATAAGATGATAGTATAAAATTGAGTAAATCAAATAAACGGATTGAATTGAGAATGCCAAAAACAAATCACAAACTGCCAATGGAAACTGCTTTTTGAATGCTAATTTTTGTAAACCATTTCACTTGAAATTGCATGATAGTCATTTTTTATATTTCAAGATATGTTTTTTTCAATGGAATTTTTGATTTGATAATCAAGTGGTTAACAGTAAAATTCTGAGGTTCAACTCCCGAAGGTGACATGTTTTTCCTTTATGTGATTATTTTGCCATTTTTTAAACATCGATATTTCGGACATTTTTGGCGCAAAATAGATAGAAGATGGATTATTCATTATATTAAACGCACAAAATAATATTTCTTCAAAATTGTTTCGTGAAAACATGTTTTTTAGATAAGTAATCAATTGAATTTTATATTCACGCTTGGAAATGATTTTTTTCAATCGAAGTCACATTTACCTTCATCTCAATTCAAACGAAATATATGCTTGCTATGGTATTATCTAACAGATTTTCTAGGAAAATTGAATTTATGCGTACTTTTGCAAAATATTCTGATCGAAAAAATTGGTGAAAAGAAAAATAATGAGCTATCTTGAAATGTAAACGTGTTTGGGGTGGAAATGAATCTCCAAATCCATAAATTGGTGTTAACCAACGAGATTCAAATTAAATTTTTTTGGTTCTTTGAACGAAGCCATATTCAGCCTCCGATAGATCCATTGAATGGAGCCAACCAGCTTTCAATGGATGTTGCAGAAAGGAAATAATGAAAATGATTGAACTGAAGCAAAACAGTCTAATTTCAAGTTAAGTGGAATCTATTTATAAAATCTAAAACATTTAATTATTTAATTTAAGCTGATCTTTCATTTTATTTATAATGGTCTCAAAAAAACGATTGTGAGCTTTACAAATAATTTTGATATCAAGGAAAACGTGTTTTGATCAATAATGCACGTAATATATCACTAAACCGAATTAATCAAGAAAACTAATTTTGGAGGCCTCCATTCAATTTTATCAATTTTTGAATACGGTTTCATATTTGAATGGCTTTCAAAATAAATATTGCGAAAATTTGTTGAAATTACATGGCTTATTGATTTTGATTAATTTTTAACAAAATATTTCCTAAAAACTATTTTAACCAGTGGAATAGAATACTACATATGAACCTATGTGGATTTGTTGCATTAAATTTTGAAAATTCAATACATTTCAATGTTGACGTTTTTATATTGATATATTGATATATTGACATATAAATATGATTATTATATGCAAAAACATGTTTCCTATCAAGAAAAGCCAGAAATTGCTCATTATTATGTATTATTATACTGTCACTTGCTTTTAGACCATGAGTGGTCAATTTGCTTTTTCCATGAAAATTAAAACGTGAAATGCCTAAATGGTATGCTATCGATATATCAACGTTTGAAGCGATTCTAAATTTTCGAGGTCTGTTCGAATTTTTAAATTTTGTCCCAAAACTTAACCTGCAACATCATAATATGGTGGGTATTATATTAAATCAGACAATTTGAGAAAGAAACACAGATTTATTTATTTTTTGATTATTTTAGGCAAGTATGAATTTTTCGATTTTAATGTATATAAAATGTATGCTAAATAATAAACACTTTTTGTACGGTCATGTCCGAAAGCATGTGACGGTATTTTTGTTATAAAATATTGTTGTATTTCTTCCATTCCTTAATATAATATTTTCCATAGGTATGCAAATACATCTGCAATATTTTCATTTCGCTATAAGATTTTTCTAGCTAGCTTCATTAAAGAAAGATATATGGCAAACAAATGATTATGGAAGAAATTTGAAACAAAAACATTTTTAGCGCCATTTCTAGATATTTTTTAAAATTAAATAGTATACCTTGCATTATTTTTGCGGCTATATATTTATATCCAATTAATTCGAATTAAACAATTATTTTCTGACAATCTTTGACAAATAAAAATTATCTTTATTTTTTACACGCCAGAATAATAATTTACATGGCAAAAGCGACCGTTTAGTATATGACAATGATCTCATTATTTTGCTGATTAGAGCCATATCTTATTAAATGTTACATAATCAAATCAATCCACACAGAACATCCATCTAGCTCCTACAAATTTATCTGCTTTTCAATAAGAATTCTCTCCAATAAATCGCTATTAATCTGCATATTTAATTTAATGACTTAAATCAGCTGAAATATTCACAGCAATACGATTTTCTTCCTAAAGAATTTATGATTTTATTCAAGTAATGTTCAACTTTCTGAACATGGCAGTAAGTTGCCCGTACAAACCATACCTTAGATAATCGTGTAGTAACAATGCAAGACTCGCAAGTCATAAAAATAATTTCCTTGATGATATTATCTTCTTTTTTAAGATACTTGTACTGAAGGGTTATCAAAGCAGAGGCTTAGGAAAATCTCTTCAATGAAAGACAAGTCCTGTTTGCTCTACAAAGATGTTGTCAACATTTTTCGGATGGTTCTTATTGTATTTATGAGTAATAAAATGAATTGCATGCTTATGGCATCATTGCCATAATAGAGCTGACTTTTAACTCCTTCTGTTTCAGTAGTCAGATATAAATAGAATTTATATAGATTGATGAGTTTCTGTGGTAGAAAAAGACTCTACACGGCATTGACGGTTGCCAACCAAAAACCCTTTGTGGCAATTTGAAAATCTCATATCTGACCAAAGTGAAATCTGTACGCTCTATGGGATAGGCAGTCAATAGCTGAATCGCAAAGCTTTCGATGTTGTCGAATAATATTATCAATTTGTGTCTTGATGGTAATTCATTGGTTGGTCAATGGATATAGGTAATGTAAAGTTAAAGGAATGATATCGTAATTAACTTGTTGACTAATTATTTCAAATTGCTTCGATATCAAATATAAGCTTTGTTTTTCAATGAAACTCTTCTCCGTGAGATGTATTTTCAGACTCACTTCATCTGATGGATTAATCTCTGTTCAGAAACAGACTTTTATCACCCTAAAAAAAACAAATTTCATCTTTTAACCTTATTCTTATCTTCTTTTTTATCGCATGATATCATATAGGTAGCATATGCAGCACCAAGAAATTTTAAATCCAAAGAGCGACAGCTTCTTACCGCTTATAAAAATATTCTAATAATTTTTTCTTCCGTATTGAGGATTTGTTATTAAGCCAATATAAAACATAAGGGAAAGTAAATAAAATGAAACGTTAATAAGTATAAACAGTTTAATAATTTGCTGAGATACAGAGAGTTGATAATTCCAGCCATTACTACGATAGATAGACAGAGCACACCCATAATATCATTGTAGAATCGAGTGAAACATTTCGTTTATCTCGAAAGCGAATTTCTAAACGTTCATTCTGGTGATGAGCACTAATTCATCCACAGCTGATGGCCAGCCGGACGAAATATTGAACATCGTCATCCCGCCAAACTGCGACACCGAAGAGGACTGCATCTTCGAGGATGCTTGCATATTATTCAGATACTCCAGGGAAATTATCGAATGGGTTGGTCGCGGTATTGGAAAAGTGAAAATATTAAAGCATAAAACATTAGGTACATATCGCATATTGATGCGCCAAAACCAAACATATCGCATATGCTTAAATCATCAAATTCCATACAATGGACATATTTATCCAAAGAAAGACTGCACAAGAGAATTCATCTGGACCTCGTACGACTTTGCTGACGGACATGGTGTAAGAGAGCTCTTTGCTATACGTTTCGGACTCCCTGAAATTGCCAACAATTTCAAGGCTGCATTCGAACTTGCCCGCGACGAAAACAATAAGATCCATGACTCTAAACAGAAATAATTGTTCCATCACATAATGACTTTACCATATAAAAATCATATTTAAATGGTCACTATATTTGCTAATAAACAATCATGCAATCAACTATATAGGATATAGACATGACATCGCTTATGTTGATTATATATTTTTGTAGAGATTCATAAAACATATTGCTTATGTTGAGGGGTATAAGTATTGTGAAAAACAAAAATCTAAAATGCTGATTATCAGTAATTCAAGTCCAGAAAACTTATTAATTTTACTGAGGAGCTGGGACACAGACTCTCATCTTCTCTTCACGGCGCTGTGACTCTTCGACGATAACCTTGCCCTTATCAGCATCATCAAGTTCCTTTGTGATGAGTAAAGAACGGTCGATTCTGAAGCGGCAGTCGGATGGGAGGAGGAGCTCTTCTGGAGCCTCTGTGTTTGGACGTGAGACAATATCCTTATTGATATCCCAGTAAACCTTCTCGCCGTCGAAGAACTTCTGGCAGTAGTCACCGTTGAACTTCTTCCTTGCGACTTCCTTTGCATCATCAGCCTTGAATGTGAAAGCGTATGTTGTTGTTGCCTTAGATTCTTGGATTCCCTTAGAAGCATCCTTTCTTGGGTATGTTTCAATCTTGCACTTGAGGGCGTTCTTGAGGTCTGTGATGACGATTGGGCCCTTAACGCCGATAATACGGTCGCCGTAGACGATACCCCAAACCTGGATCATTGGGAACTCCCACTCGTAGACGGCGCCGTCCTTGAACTCGAGGTGGAAGACACCTGTCTGGTTGATATCGACTTCTCTCATACCAGATGCGATTGTGAACTTGCAGTGACCGTGGCAGTGCCATTCGTTCTCTGGGCCGAAGAGTTCGAAGTCAGAGATCGGTGGGTGGTGGGATGTCTGCTCAGCGTAGATCTTAGCACCGTTCTGGTAGGTGCCGATGAATGTCTCACCGAGGATTGGGTTCCATGGCTTCTTGCATGCCATGTAGATGTGGAAGCCAGCGGCGATACCTGTAGCGAGGTGGAGAAGGCGGTCATCTGGATCTGAAGCCTCGACAGCCATTGGGATGTACTTCTGGGCGAGGAATGTGAAAAGATCAGCAGTGCGCTCAAGGAATGAACGTGGCTCGGAGTAGAAGACTGGCCAGCTGAATGTTGTGAAGTTCATTGTGAAGATTGACTTTGTGAACTTAGCAACCATTTGCCAGTTGTAGTCACGCTCAGCCTGCTGCTCTTCTGGTGTCATTGGGTAAACACCGTCCTTGCAGTTGTGGTTGATGGCTCTATCTCTGTAGTGGGCGTAGTCGGCATCTGGATATTCGTTATTCTTGATTGGGAAGCCGGCGTAGGAGCAGTTCTTGATCTTGAAGTCCTTGACTTCGCCCATGACCGGGGAAGCATCTGTTGTTGGTGCTGGACCGCGATTGATGAGGCTCATTTAAAGTAAAAAAGTGACGTAAATCATCGTCACTTTTTACAAAAATCACAAAATTTCATCGATATTTATTTGTTTAAATATTTTTTTGATTTTGGACACTTCTAATGGCATTAAATCCAGAAACAGACCAAAAAAGCGAAAATAAACGTGAGATTTGATTGACCAAACCCAAATGATCGCATTTTCCGTCCATTTTTATTGATATTCGACAGTACATTATGAGCATAGATCAATGGCATCAAGAAATGGGATGTTGTCAGTCATTTGCCAGATGGCACAATTTCATTGGCTTCTTTATTTCCTTTGGTCATGAAGGCAGGTGATGGACATAGGACAACAAAAGTGTTTGGAGAAGTCTGGAAACATATCCTCAACTTTTATCGATTGAAATTTGGAATATTGGTTTCCTATGGATAACAATATAACAAATCGATGCCCAAGGCCTTAGATAACAACTTACTCAATGAATTAATACCTTACTTCAGTTTATTGAAATGAACTTTTAATTGATCGTTTCTGATGAAGGATTTATTGAACAATATACACAAAAAATTGAGTAAAATATGATGTATAAGTAAAGAGGCTATTACTCAATATATTATGTATTGCTGAAAATATATTTGATTTTCATTCTTTTATACTTTAATGGTTTCATACAAGAGGATATGCAAGACTGTTTTCAAAGTTTTGGATCAAGTTCTCACTTGTTGAATTTTTTTATGAATGGCATTCATCCAATAGCATTTGACAGTTTTAAAACAGAAGGTCAAGGGAATGACCTATTGAAATATCGAAGAAAACATTTGTGATTTAATTTGAATATTGAATTATGATATTTTGAGCTGCTTTTGTTATCTACACTGAACTTAGACTATGAGTGGAGATAAGTACCGAAGTATGAGGCCTATTATTTGTTATATGATTTTAGAAAATAATTTTTGCAAGAAGAAAGCATATATTAGAGTTGGTTTCAATATGGATTGTGTATTATAAGAAAGCGAACAACACCAATGAACTTGAACTCATGAGATACTTTTATAATGCTTAAAAAATCATATTTGATGATATTTAAATATCAATATGATAAACATCAGTTATTTTAAACAATAGAGAGTTGTTTATTCAGTAGTTAACAGGTGTTTAGTTAGTCTTTGGTTGTTCCTGCTTCTGCTCTGTGGCAGCAGCTGGTGTTGCTGCTTGTTCAGCAGCGTCCTGTTTTCCCTTCTGGTTCTGGTTCTGATTCTGCTTGCCGTGTGCTTGTCTTCTGTTGCTCATATTAGAGAAATGATGTGACTTCTCTGTTTTAGGATAAAACGATCAGAGAACAAACAGGAAGGAACAGCATCAAAATGTTTGACACACTTTCAAATGATTTTATTTTTCTGTGTGAACAGTCCTCAATATATGAAATATCGGAGAAAACATTAAAATATGTCTGCAAATTACTTGCAAATCACAAAGATACAAAATTTAGAATCTGAATCAAACTTTTTCATTCCGCTGTGTAAACAAGAGAAAAATTTGAAATAAATGTAAATATAGAGTGTGCAAGGGTGTGTTTAGCACAGACAGATAGAGAATGAGTTGAAATGTTATAATAACATCATTATAAACCCTATCAAATTTAAGCATTATAGCTATGGTTTGAAGTTTCTATTTCGATTATAAGTCACTTAAATATCACAATTTTGACATCCGTCATTTTTTTTGCACAATTTGGGTATCAAAATGTTTTCTTGCTTGAATATAGTGACCAATAGTAAAGTACAGATCAATTTAAACATATGTATAGCTAGGCCGAACTATTACAAATCGGAATCTATAGAGCAATATAAAAAATCAAGGCTGTGTAACTTGAATTACTGTATAAAAGCGAAACTGAATTTTTTTATGAAATTTCAAAAAAAGTGAAAACACTTTCATCATTTGTCATGATGTCATATTGTGTTCATAATCAACTAAAATCTATATAATGTTAATATACAATAAGTATATATCTTATTTATATATATTATATCATTGTTTTCCTTCATAATATCTGTATCAGATCAAAATAAAAAAATTACGTCATATTTTTTCAAATTTGTAATTGAAATGCTGTTTTGACCATATACATCAAATTTGACTTCATTCAATTGAAGAAAGTTATATACCATCAACTATAGATTCGTTGTGTCCCTAAGAAAAGTAATTGGCACATCTCAGTAATTAATTTAAAAGCAAATATTCGATGGGAATCAAATATTTGTTAAAAAAATTGTGTTTGCGGAGAAAACATGTCTTTCGAGATTTTCGTTTTCATATCATTAATAAATCATCTATCTACTAATGTTATTATAATCAATACTGTATCTATTATATACGATAACTATTGTCTATGTCTTTTATCAATCATTGGTTTGACTGCAATGAAAACAAACAATCCTATCTTAGATTGTCAAAATTCGAGCCGTCTCTATTTATGGGATTGCTTATCAGCAACCTAAGATTCATTTACAATTATGAGTATATCCATAGATTATATACGAGGTATTCTATACGTATAATAACAAAGAAAGATTGTTTCAAAAATTTTTTGAAGAGAGAGTGAAAATTCTTTCTTCGTCACATCAAAAAATGAACATTTTGGTACCAATTTTTCCCGCGAAACCGCCCTCGGACTCAATTTTGATTTTATATTCCGCCATGGCGCCAAAATTATATGACACATTTCTCTATATAAGAGTCATTATAGGTGTATATTATATATGTGTTAATAGAATGATTCAGATTTGCTCCAATCTTTCCGCGCTAAACACACCCTTGCACACGCTTGCACACCCTATATAAGTAATCACATCATTTCTCTAATATGAGCAACAGAAGACAAGCACATGGCAAGCAGAATCAGAACCAGAACCAGAAGGGAAAACAGGACGCTGCTGAACAAGCAGCAACACCAGCTGCTGCCACAGAGCAGAAGCAGGAACAACCAAAGACTAACTAAACACCTGTTAACTACTGAATAAACAACTCTCTATTGTTGAAATTACATCTATTTTTATCACCTCATATTATCAACCAAATTACGAATGTTTTCCTTATTATATAGTTGAAGCAATGATTATACATCTTAGAAAGTATCAAACATTAACAATTTCAATGGTGAAAAAGCAAATGATATCTTATCATAACTTAACACATTGTAAGAATATTTCAAACTAAGAGTCATTGAATTTAAAAGATGAAACATAGTTGTTTTAAAAAATATGTTTGAATTTTAAACAATAGAGAGTTGTTTATTCAGTAGTTAACAGGTGTTTAGTTAGTCTTTGGTTGTTCCTGCTTCTGCTCTGTGGCAGCAGCTGGTGTTGCTGCTTGTTCAGCAGCGTCCTGCTTTCCCTTCTGGTTCTGCTTGTCTCCTGTTAAACATATTAAAGAAATGATGTGATTACTTATTCTTTCATATATGCAGCGTCAAAATATTAATTAAATTAAATATATTGAACGAAGATAGTTTCAATCAATACAGAATTGATATTGATGATGAAAACAAAAGAAACATTTTCAGTCTGTTAGAAATATCAAAATTCACTTTCTCAATCGGATTTCTCCTTCTGTGATCTACACAGTGAATCAGAAGACATGAGCGAGATATTTCTGTTCGTTGTATATTTGAGAACATTCAAAGAAAAAAAAATGGAAAGTAACATAATTTTTTATTCTTTTACCGATGCTAAGTGATTTTTTTGCCAGTTTTTTTCTTCTGAAAATATCGAATAAGTAATCACATCATTTCTCTAATATGTCTAACAGAAGACAAGCACACGGCAAGCAGAATCAGAACCAGAACCAGAAGGGAAAGCAGGACGCTGCTGAACAAGCAGCAACACCAGCTGCTGCCACAGAGTAGAAGCAGGAACAACCAAAGACTAACTAAACACCTGTTAACTACTGAATAAACAACTCTCTATTATATAAATTTAATTCTTCTAATTTTGTTGAAAATCATTTGAAAGATTCTAATTTTATTCATATTTTCCATTATATTTAGTAAAACCATCTTCACATAGTAGTTCCTAAATTGTTGATCACATTTTCAACTGTTTCTTTCTTTCATCATTATGAGCATCAGAAATAAGGTTAATATAACTTGAAAACCTTCCTCCCAAATTTGATAAATCACAGTGTCGTTGATGTAAAATGCATCAGAAGGCCGATCTATAGCTACATTTTGATTCCAAAGCAAGATATAAAATCTCATGAAATCTTAATCTTTCTGAAATTGAGAGAAATATATCATCAAATGCACGCAGGCAGTCCAGATCTGCATTGGCAGGCTCTTACCAGCAAATAAAATGAAAGGTTCAAAACTATAAAAATAGTCTTTACACATCATCTGTTTATCAAATAACTGATTACTTTATAACCGTTAGTATATGAGGGGGCTGCCTTCGCTTGCGAGGAGCGGAAGTACATCACAAAACAGCACTGCCCCCAAACCATTGAAGCGGTCTACTCGGTTTGTATCGAAAAATAATAGCTTGATTCCGCAATTACAAAATGAAAAAGAACAATATCTTAAGTATACGAATCATTTGATAAGAGAGACAGATTCTATACTGAACTCTAATGATATTTTGCAAAATGAATTAAATGCGACACAATCAAGACTCGTCGAATTGCAAAGATCAATCGCTGAGTTTCAAGAAGAACGAAATAAGACGTATCAACAGAAAGAATTATCAATAAAGCGACTAAAGAAGTATCAAGAAAGCTACGAAAACTCTCTCGATAAAAATTATCATCAAGATCTAAAGGTTAAAATCGACAAATCTCGCGATGAAATATCTAGAATGGTTGCAAAATACAACGATCTCGAAACAAGATATAAAAAAGAACAAGAAATCGTACAATTAATCATTGATTATAACTTTACATCAAAAGATTTGATTAAAATGAACGAAGAATTAACAGATGAAGTATGGAGACTCCTTGGTTTACATGAAGCTAAAAAATCTCTGTTAAATACACAACATCGTCAATTTATATACAATATACGTCGACAAGTGCAACAAAACGAAATAAACAACAAAATTTACATGATGGACAATACATTTGATGAATCAGGAACAGATCAATTCGCTGATTTAGATAAAAAATTAGCAGAACTCGAGCCTGTGTTCCAAGACTTTCAAGAGATACTCGAGGACCCATCCAGAGCACCAAGTGGAATGACATCAAGTCATCTATTTTCAGATTCCCTCGCATCAGAATCTGATACACTTCGTTCGTTATCTAAACAAAGCCAGGACAGATTAATTACATACATAAGAGCGCCATCAAGCAGATCATCTCATAATCTGCACTTTTCATCGTCAATTCGAAGATATCACGAACTTCAATACGGTTTATCATCAAACACAAGCAGCGTCTCTTCGAAGCTACCAATAGATCTGAACGCAGCTGATTTATCAAGCGCTTCGATGAATGAATACTCTCCTAGAAGGAAAAGAGAATCGACTGCACCAAACACACCAAAAACAAACAGACCGATAATTATGCAACCTTCTAAAAAACCATCAACGCCGCGAAGGAGTCGTAGTAAAGCACAGGAAGAAGTCGAAGCATGGCCACAGAGTCCATACAAAGTCCAGCCGATGATTGACTCTGAGGATGGCGCAATAATGAGAACAAACAAACCAGTGACAGAGCCGAGAATGCCTATTGATAAGGTCAAGATTGCAAAGGGGATGAAACTTGCTGAGGAAGCAAGAGCAAAAGAAGCCGAGGAAACAAAGAAGAAACTCATTGATACGATTAAGAAGGCAGAAGAGGAAGAAGCTCAAAAGAAAGCCGACGAGGAAGCACGAAAGAAGGCCGAAGAAGATAAGTTAAGGGAGGAAGAAGAAGCAAGAAAACTTGCTGAAGCTGAAATATTAAAGAAAGAAGCAGAAGCCAAAAAGAAGGCAGAAGAAGAAGCTAAACTCAAAGCCGAAGAAGAAGCAAAGAGAAAAACTGAAAAAGAAGAGAAAAGGAAGGCCAATGAAGCAGCAAGAATTAAAGCCGAAGAAGAAGCCAAAAAGAAAGCAGAAGAGGAAGCCAGGCTTAAGGCTGAAGAGGCAAGAAAGAAAGCAGAAGAGGAAAGGAAGAGGGCACTTGAAGCTATTGAAATGTCATTTGCAGGTGCCGAAAAAGAAGCAGATCTTGCTAGAAAGAATGCAGAACTTGCAGCTGCAGCATCAGGAAATTATGTTGATCGTGATATTCTTTTGTTCAATTTCGATATTGGCAAAATCAAAGATGATATTGATGCATCGTGTGAACATAAAAAGATGATGGCTGAGAAAGAAGCAGATGAAAAGAAACTCGATCCTGTTTCAAAGAAGGAATACATTGATGATGCAGCAGCAAATCACAGAGCAGCTAAAGTTCGGGACTTCATCAAAGATACTTCAGCATTTCCAGAAACAATGCCTCATCATGAAGAACTCTCCAAAGAAATGGCAATTCTTGCACAAATCGTTGCAGGCGAAGATTTCATTGAGCCAGCAAATCACAAACTCATCGAACAAATGGCAGAAGAATGCCATGTCAAAGTCGAAGACGACATGAAGAGTATTGGTGTTCCTGAAAACGATATCAAGATCGCGGGAAAGCAAGCAGAAGATGATGCAAGGAATAATGCAATCAAAGAGTACACTGATGCTTCAAGAGCAGTTACACAGAATCAAGCAAGACAACAAGGATTCGATGAAGAAAAGCAAAAGAAGATTGGCGACATTGCTGCTGAAGCAGCAAAATCAAGAGCTATTCGCTATGCACAAGAAGCAAGGAAGCTTAAAAATAATGACGATTTTGCTGATGACAACGAGCTAAAAAGTGCTGAAGAACAAAATAATAATGATGCGGAAATTAAGAAAGCAATTGAAAAATTCTTCGAAAATGAAGAAAAGAATGTATTGATCGATGATGCAGCAGAAGCTGCTAAAAGAAGAGCAATTGAAGCTGCTAAAGCAAAGAAACTTCATCAAAATCAACAAGAAGAAGCCGGTCAAAAAGCTGCAGAAGAAGTCCGTCAAAAGATGGAAGATGAGTTCGAAGTTGATGATCAGATAGTTGATGCTCACAACTATTCAAGAGCTGCACAAATCAAAGCTATGGAGGAAGCAGCAGCCAAAGGTGTTGAAGGTGATGAATTAGCCAAAGTTGGCGAGAAATCAAAGGCAGATGCAAAGAAGGAAATCATTGAACAATTCGCAAAACACGCTGGAGTCAAAGCAATGAATGAAGCCAAGAAGAAGGGTCTTGACGAAGAGACCCAAAAGAAGCTCAGCGAAGATGCTACAAACAAGAGAAGAAATGACTTAAATGACAAGAAGCTCACTCGTCCATTCAATGATATTGTTCTTCAAAATACATCCGAAAGATACTTTGATAGTGTTTATAATTTACCTCTTACTCGTGGTCTCAAAGCAGCAGATAAAGCTGAGAAAGATGCCAAAGTATTGAAGATGGATCCAACAAAAGCTAAGGAGCTATCTGACGAAGCAGCCGAAAAAGAGATTGCAAAAGCAATTAATGAAAACATTGAGAAGCATAAAAATGATAATCATCATTCATTGAAGATCAGAAATTTCGGTGAAATGGTTCCAGATCCAAAGAAGAAACAAGAAAGAACACTGAGTGAATATCAAAAACTCAAACAACTTCAAAAGGCAAAGGAAGAAGATGTCGACAAAATCATCAACGATGCTGCCAACGAAGCTCGTAAACAAGCTGAAAATGATGCAAAGGAAAGAGGTTTGAATGCCAGCTCTCAAAAGATAGCGGGCGACTTAGCAGCGGAAAGAATGAAGAGTATGATGAAGAACTACGCCGCATCTATTAAAGAAGCTGATTCAGCCAAACAACATCCTTCTAGCGAATCCAAGGAAGTTTCACTCCCTGCAGATGAAGCAGTTTCACAAAATCTCTCAATTGCTACAAATGAAGTTTCAGCAGCATCATCTAAGGCACTTGACGCTCAACAACAAGAAAATGCAAGGAGACTTAAAGAACTTATTGAACAGGAAGAGGCACGCCTAAAGGCAGAAGAGGATGCGAGACTCAAAGCGGAAGAAGAAGCCCGCAAAAAGGCTGAAAAAGAAGCCAGATTGAAAGCGGAAGAAGAAACAAGACTTAAAGCAGAGGAAGAGGCACAAAAGAAAGCAGAAAATGAAGCAAAACTCAAAGCTGAAGAAAAAGAGAAACTTAAAGCCGAACAAGAAGCAAAGAAGAAAGCTGACGAAGAAGCTCAAAAGAAGGCTGAGGAAGCAAAGAGAAAAGCCGAAGAAGAAGTCAAGTTAAAGGCAGAAGAAGAGGCAAAGAAGAAAGCAGAGGAAGAAGCCATGAAGAAAGCCGAAGAAGAACACAAGAAGGCAGAAGAAGACGATAAACTCAGGGAAGAGGCAAAGAATAAAGCAGAGGAAGAAGCAAGATTGAAGGCAGAGGAGGATGCTAGAAAACAAGCCGAAGAAGAAGCTAAGAAGAAGGCTGAAGAGGAGGCCAAGATTAAGGCTGAAGAAGAAGCAAAGCGTAAAGCAGATGAGGAAGCGGAGGCTAAAGCTGCAGCAGAATTAAAGCTCAAAGCAGATGAAGAAGCCAAACGTAAAGCAGAAGAAGACGCAAAGAAGAAGGCCGAAGAGGAAGCAAAGAGGAAAGCTGAAGAAGAGGCACGTCAAAAGGAGGAAGATAAAAAGAAGGCCAAAGAAATTTTCCAAGCAATTGATGAATCTAAACAAAAGGATTTAGAAGTTTCACAAAAACAAACAGATGATGGATCGAAGGCAACTGAAAATACCACAATGAAACCAGATGAACAAATCAATAAGAGAATAAATGCAAGCAAATCAGCAGCTGAAGGAAATGAACCTACGAAGCCAAGCGATGAAAAGCAGCAGTATGGAAGTAAACCAGGCTATGAGTATACACTTCACAGAGGTGATATTGATGATCTCACACAGCCAGACAATGCTCACAAGCTTTCTGAGCCAGCTAAACCTAATGATAAGAAATCATTCAGAAAGAATCCTTCAAACGAGAAATTAGATGTCACTGGAACGCCAACAACAAGCGATGAGCAATTTTTATTGATTTCTCCACTGAGGACCCCAAAGCTTAAACTTTTCAACGAAGATGCTGTTTACAAAGTTAGAGACGAGGAAGAGGAATCGAAGTCTAAAGAAGAAGAAAATAAGGAATACGAAGAGGAAGAAGAAGCACCTGAAGAAGAAAACAACGCTGAGCCCGAAAAAGTCAACAAGGAAGAAGAGCCAATCGAAAAACCGCCAGTTTTGCAAAAGCCTCATCCAACATTGGCTGTTAGGAGAGTCAGACCTCATACTTCAAAGCCAACACGTAGAAACAGAATTCATTTGTCCGATGCTGACAAGGTGAAACTTCGTAGTTCGCCAAATGAAATGAAGAACGTTAAACTCATTCCAAAGAAAGTCAAAGTCAAACGAAATCCGGTTCTCAACAATATTGTTCCAAGTGCAGCTGGAGCAAATGCTGGAGATGACGAAGAGGAAGATGTTTCTCCATTCCCACGTCCGAACATTGATTACAATCACAACCAAGCAAGTCTCATTTTGTCTCCTCCATTAACACCATCAGCAATCAAATTCAAACTTGATGACTTATTGGATGCTCCTGAATCTCCTTCATCACCATCACAGTTGATGTCTCCAACAAACAAAGATTTCATTATCAGTGCTAGAAGAAGACTCAGACGCAATCTTCTCCTCAAAATCAAGATCAAAGGAATGGAAAAGTCTCTCGCTAAATACGAAGCAGATATCGAAGTGCTCAAAGATCAGAAGGCTCTTATTGTTTTCGAACAGAAGCTTGCTCAAGAGAGACTTCGTATCGACAGAGCAAATATCACTTTGACTCTAACTGCATCTGAAAGTCGTCCAGTTACAGTCGACGCTGGAATAGATCCACTCAGATCATCCACAGATATCGACAATATCAAACACGAAATCGAAGAGAAGCGTGGACAGGCCAAAAGTTTCTCATCATTCCAAGAGAAGCATGAAGTTCTCAACAATATTAGGAAGGACTCTAAGGAACAAGAGTTGAATCTCAAGCTGAGACAAAACAAAGAACTTGATGACCAAATACAACAACTTCAGGAAGAAATTGCAAGAAGACATGGTGATATCAGTGAAGAAGAAGTTCGCAGAGAGGAGATCAAGAAGACACCTGAAGAAAACTATGCAAAGCAGAGGACTGAAATAATCGATTTGGATAAGAAGATTGAAGAATGTAACCAAATATTGAATCATCTTACAACAAGAGTCAACGATCACAGATGGATTCTCGATTCCAAGACAAAAGAACTTGCTCAAGAGCGTATTAAGTGCAAGCCAGATGTTCCTAAGCTTTACAAGGAGTTCGAAGCTAACAAGAAGGCCAAGAAATTGGAAGATGACAAACTCAAGAAACTCAATGCAGATGATGAGATCTTAACGCGCACAATCAACAAACGTCGTTCTAGGTATGGAATACAGGCGCGACGCCAACTTGAAGAAGAGATCGCTCAATATAAGAAAGATCTTGAAGGATGCCCACAGGACTTCAATATTGAGCAGCGCGAAATTGATCAACTTCAAGCTCAGTTCGGCAAAGAAATTAAACAAGTTGATCGTGACATCTTCCGCGTGAAGTCAGAGATCGAAACATTGAAGCGCGGAATGCCACCTCAACTCAGAGCATTGATTCCACAATACATCAGATCGAATCAGTGATATATACTTATTTTAATATTTTTGTATTTTTTGTTAAAATTATGTTATGTATGGTTTAATATCTTCAAATCTTTCTTTTACTCAAAACTATAACTTGCCAGCTACTCATCAATACATTAAATATTCACTTCAGAGTCGTTGTTTTCAAGATATATTGTCACTTTTCACAATAACAAAAAATGAACATCAAAAATATTTCAGCAAACTCGAAGATTTCATTTATAACCAATTGATAAATCAGATTATATCAATACTATTAGTTTAATGCAAGCTAAAGGAGATAGTTATTCATAAAGATCAATATCATAGTTGATGAAAAGGAGTAACAAAACAATTCGATAATAAGAATTTGATTTTTGACATTTTTACATGACATATTGTCAAAATTCAGAACGATCAGCACGACCGCCATTTATTTTATCTAGCCCCTTAATAATCTGAACAAATGATAACATCTTCCCTTCCTGGATTTTTTAACAAAACTATCCAAGAGAGGCAGGAAATCATCAAGAACATGTTCGGCCTCACCGAAGAAGAGGCGGCAGTCATCAAGACAAGCGACCACTCCTTAACTTTGGTGAAAGCGGACACTATGATTGAAAATTGCGTGGCCATGCACTCAACGCCAATAGGAATCGCGACGAACTTCATCGTTGATGGAAAAGAAATACTTGTGCCAATGGCAAATGAAGAGCCAAGCGTCATAGCGGGAGCATCTCTCGCGGCCAAGCTAGCAAGGAACGGTGGAGGCTTCAAGACGCAGTCAGGAAGAAATATATGCAAAGGCCAAGTCATCCTTATACCACCTTCGACTGAAGAAGATCCTATTTCAAAGATTATGGAATTTAAGCAAAAAATAATTGAGGTTGCTAACTCCACTATGCCATCAATGGTTGAGAGAACAGGAGGAACACAAGATGCCACAGCAAGAATTGTTAATACTTCACAAAATAGAATGTTAGTTGTCGAACTTCACATAGATGTTGGCGATGCTATGGGTGCAAACTGTGTAAATCACGCTTGCGAAGTCGTTGAGCAGTACATTTCCGAAAATTTCAATTATACTCCATTAATGGGAATTTTAACAAATTTTTCCAACGAACGTATAGTCCACGCTGAAGCACGTTGGCCAATAGCATCATTGACAACAAAGGATTTCGCTGGCGCTGATGTTGCAAGAAGAATTATTTTGGCGGCTGATTTCGCTGCTTCTGATCCTTCTCGTGGTGCCACGCACAGGAAAGGTATCATGAATGGCATTACTGCTGTCGTTCTCGCTACAGGCAACGATACAAGAGCTGTCGAAGCTGCTGTTCACTCGTATGCTTCTCCTTGCGAAAATCCAGCTCTCACTAAGTATTATATTGATAATGATATATTAGTTGGTGAGATCGATGTTCCATTACCTGTTGGCGTTGTTGGTGGCTCTATGCGCAGAGATCCAGCAAATCCAATCATCAAGAAAATGCTTCGTGTCGAATCTGCAAACGACTTAGCAAGAGTTATCGCTTCAGTAGGTCTTGCTTCCAATTTTGCTGCTATTAGAGCGTTAGTTACTACAGGCATCAATAGCGGTCACATGAAGTTACATTCTAGAAATATCGCTCATGAAGCTGGAGCGTCTGGTGATGAAATTAACAAAGTTGCTGCTGAGTTAAATAACGGACAACCAGTTACTGTAACAAGAGCTAGACATATCTTGGAGAGAATGAGAAGTACTCCAATCTTATCCAATATTTGAGATATATTTTGTTTTGTTAATAAATTGTAGAGATATATGATATATTATTAACCTTATTGTCTTTGAAATATAACCTTAACGTAAGTTGAATTAACCCCATAAAAGTGACCGATTGAGGTAAAAAGTGTATTATCAATATGTTTTAGTACATCAGGGATCATGCCTCCTGGGATCAGTATTATGTTGGCACCTTCTCAAGGATCAGAAATATAGCAACAAATGTATTAAACAATTATTATGTCAAATTAGGTTTTTTCAAAGATTTTAATAGCCAAGTCATATCTGTAATTTCAATATCAGATACTACAAAGATCCTTCTTGAGAATTCTAATTTCCTAAACGTCTTTACTAACTTATCTGGAGCTGCAGTATTGTTTTCATCTTGAGGGCAATTCGTTCAATCTCAAATTTGTTCATACAACTGATCATGGATTTCATGTTCACCTAAAAATGAAGGGTGGTCTATTATTAGGGCTGCAGGAGGAAAAATATTGTGAGGAACACGCCCGTAGAGTACCTAGATTAAAAAATGTAGTTTAGAGACTTTTCTTATGTGATTATTTTAAAATATAATTCAATAGTCACTATTACATCAAACATTTTATTCACTTGTTTGAATTCTAATGATTTTATGCATTTATCCAGATGTTTTATTATTAATAGCACTATAAAATCCAGAGGAAATGTTACAATAGAAAGCATGATTAATGATGAATTTGTTCCTGTAAATAAATGTTTATCAACTTCATTTTGCAAAGCAATTTATTCTTTGGATATTCTGAAAATATACTATAAACTATCTAATAACATATGCATTCGGGAGAATAGACTCAGCTTTCTCGCTGTTATGATAATCATTTACTTATAACCTTATTGTTTCAAAGAAATGTGACATTTTTATTGATACTTTAATTAATTAAGTTGTTTTTTATATGAAACTTGCCTTATGTGAATGATACAATTCATGATTCAGTATTCCAATACATCAGTTCAAGTGAGAAAGGAGGCGCAGTATCGCATAGAAATATTTCCATTAATTTAATATGTAATAATTTTTTTCGTTGTTCTTCAAGTGATGAAGGGGGCATAATATTCATGGAATATTGTAATTCAAACATTACAAATGAAGATAATAAATTTGGAAATATAAGTACTCCAATAAACTTCACTTATAATACAGCTTATAAATATGGCCCATCTGCAACAGAATGCAGTGATAGTTCAGTTGTGTTTCAATATGCATCAGTCAATATGCAGCATAGTATTAATAGCTTCGCAGCTGATCAAGTCGGTGGCGGAATTGCTACTTTAATTGGAAATACAATTAATAATCGTATTGAATATTCACAGATTCTTCACCCATATGGTTGTTTTGGTCTAATTGAGGCACGCGATTGTCAGACAAATATTAATCATGTTAACTTTATTAATGATACACAAAGTAGATTTTTAACTAATTTCTATAGAAAGACAACAATTTATTCATCTGTGCTGATCGATTGGCCAAAATCTAATACAAGAGATGTTAAAGTTGATTTCATTGATTGCTATTCTAAAAAGCCATTTCTTGAACTGAGTTTAAGTTAACTTCAACATCTTGGTACCCATATTATTTATTTTCTAAGAATTCATGCTCATATGATATTTCCAAATATAGGCCAATATGTTCTTGCAGAGATTCAAAATTTGTCACAAAATGGCAATGTACTTTCTTACTGACATTTATTTGCATATAATAAAAACATTTATTTAAACATGTGATAAACTTTAAGCTTTAGACTTAATCAGAAAGAATGAATTTTAAACAATAGAGAATTGTTTATTCAGTAGTTAACAGGTGTTTAGTTAGTCTTTGGCTGTTCCTGCTTCTGCTCTGTGGCTGCAGCTGGTGTTGCTGCTTGTTCAGCAGCGGCCTGTTTTCCCTTCTGGTGCTGATTCTGATTCTGCTTGCCGTGTGCTTGTCTTCTGTTGCTCATATTAGAAAAATGATGTGTTTATTTATTCTTTCATATATGCAGCGTCAAAATATTAATTAAATTAAATATTTTGAACGAAGATAGTTTCAATCAATACAGAATTGATATTGATGATGAAAACGAAAGAAACATTTTCAGTTTGTTCGAAATATCGAAATTCACTTTCTCAATCAGATTTCTCCTGTTCTGTGATCTACACAGTGAATCAGAAGACATGAGCGAGATATTTCTGTTCGTTGTATATTTGAGAACGTTCAAAGAAAAAATGGAAAGTAACTTAATTTTTTTATCCTTTTACTGATGCTAAGTGATTTTTTGTCGATTTTTTCTTCTGAAAATATCGAATAAGTCATCATATCATTTCTATAATATGTCTAACAGAAGACAAGCACACGGCAAGCAGAATCAGAATCAGCACCAGAAGGGAAAACAGGCCGCTGCTGAACAAGCAGCAACACCAGCTGCAGCCACAGAGCAGAAGCAGGAACAGCCAAAGACTAACTAAACACCTGTTAACTACTGAATAAACAACTCTCTATTATATAAATTTAATTCTCTTTTAAAGTTCTACGAATTCATTGATAGAATAATTTGTCGTGTAACTCTTTGTAATGTCAGAAAATAGAGGTTGATCAGAATAAACAAACGAAAGTTTAACAAAACGCGAATTCATTTGATATAGTTATGAAATATCAGTTTTTATATAAAAATGATTTTATCCAAAATATTAGGGAATTACACCAACATAATAATTGAATGTTTTAAAGACCCTCAACTAAATAATTTTATTTCTAAATTTATTCAATGAAGACAAGAAATCCTCGCTGTGTTCTGGTTGGATCAACATCTGTTGGCAAAACAACGCTCGTTCATTTCGCTGTCAATGGTGTGAAGACAGATTGCACGCGTCCAACGACGGCAGCCTTATTTTCACATTTTGAAACGCGAGAGTTCCCAATTAGGCAGATGGATATATGGGACACTGCTGGAATGGAGCAATATCAATCGTTAAATGCGGAATATTTCAAAGGAGCAAACGGTGCAATTTTAGTTTTCGACGTTACAAACTTCCACACGTTTGAAAGGCTCGAAAATATGTACAAAGAGCTTCTCGCGCATGCTCAGACTGTGCCTGTTGTTGTCGTTGCCGCCAATAAGAGCGATCTAAAGAAAGACAACGAAGAAGTGACACAAGAGGAAATAGAAGCCTGGTGTAAAGGACATGGATGTTCATACTATTACACATCCGCTATAACAGGAGAGAATGTAATGGAACTTTTCGATTATATGGCTAGATCTTTGCCAGAAGAAGTCGAAACTGTATCATCTGTCAGCCTCGAAGACAATGCTGAAGTCATCAAGCACTGTTGTTAAATAAAATACTTAGTTTTGATCTTGTAATAATTTTGCCAAATTATTACCTTGTTTTTCAAGTGCAAACTTTATAGAACCATTCAGCAGCCACTAAACATTATATATCATGACAAAGTTGCATATATTATTATTTGAATATGAAATTTGACAAAATATTTGACAATTGTCAAAAAAACACCCTATAGAGTCTATGACAAAAGTGAACATCAAAAAGTGACATGAAACCTTAAAGTCACTTTTCATGAATAAACTGTCACCCTTTTGCGCGGGCAAATTGTCACCTTTATAAAAAGTGTTATAAATATCTTTGTAGTCTAAACAATACTGACATTTATAGATTGAAACTCCACGCTGAGTATGAAGACCATAAACGTAGTTCATTGCAA
>JALKBU010000005.1:0-155420 GCA_023091735.1 Trichomonas tenax | reverse complement strand
CACTCAAAAATAATTTTTGAATTTTCGAAGTCATAAAATCCTTTCGCTTTCTTTTCTTAGTTAGTTAGTTATCAACTTTGGCGCTTTGCGCCGGGAACCCGGAGGGTTCTTTCGTTATTTTAAGCCAATTCTAAAAATCCTTGGCCTAATTTTTTTACCTGGTATTACCTGGTAATCTGGTTACCTGGTTTAATTTAAAATTAAACTTAATTTTCGAATTAACGATTTCATCTATTTTGTCATTTTTGATATTCGACATTGACCAATGTTAATGTAAGAATAAAAATAAAATTTAAAATTAACTTAGTTTTTCCCACTATATATAGTTACAAAAATTGGTAAATAACCCCCAAACATATAATACTTTGGAGCTCAATGGTGAACTCCATTCGTTAATTTTTTTCCAAAAAAAAACTATTTTAGGGTCTAACAAAAATAAACAGGAGTAAAAATTTTATCATTAATTCTAGTAAAAACAATAAGTATATTACATCATATTCTAATTGGCACGTTCAAATTTGCAAACTTGTGGGAATCTAAAATTTGATAATTTAGATTGTCGGGAATATTGTTTAAAATCCTTCAAAAATGGGGTCATAGAACCGTTTGCAAATTTTGGCAAATAACCCCCAACATATACTACTTCATCAAACACATAAAATTGGATAATAGTTATATTACAAAAAGTGAATACATTCATACATAGTAATCATTTATCAAATACAATTAACTACTTATTTTTTTTTTTTTTAGATTTTCAAACAATGGTTATATTGCTAAAAGTGAATATATTCATACATAGTTATAATATATAAAATAAAATTACGCTATTTAAAACATTTTCATCAAAAAATTGAAATTCTCTAATGATTATATTGCAAAAAGTGAAATTCTAAATATGGTCATATCAAATATCACGAAATCACAAATATTTTTTGAAAGCGAAAAACAAATTCGTTATTTATATGAATGCGTCCAAAAACGAAGCAGAAACAGCGATATTACACGAAATTAGCGAAAATTCTGCCGGCGTTCTCTCCAGCGGCGTCGCAGCCATTGTCACAAGTGATAAAAAACGTCAACGAAACTCGAAGAGGATATATTTCAACATCAAGGCGCGTTAAGACACCGAAATTGGAGCCAATAAAGGAGGTTCTGCCGGATTACGACTATGAAAGAGTTCTAACTATGACTCAAAACAGTAGAAACGTAAATGCGGTCTTAGTTCCACAGATACATCAACCAACACAGCATATTTTCGTTCCCGAGGACCAGGATTTCATTCACATTCTTGACGAGGAGGAAGAACACGGCTTAGAAGAAGAAGATATTTCAATTTTCGCAAATACAACGCAGAATCCTATTTTTAAGTCAACGCACAAACAAGGAACGGCCAGCGAGCAGCAATCACAGCTCAATTATGCTAGATCTGGAAATATAAATACAATCAATTCTAAATTCTTCGACTCTTCGGATTCCGAGGCTGACGAAGACAAAAAGAACGTCATCAAAATCGATAAAACCGGTTTTCCGGAGATTCCGCCGCTTGCAACAGATCTTGTTCAATTTATCGCGACAATTCCCGATTCTGCACCCGCCTCTCTGTCTCCTTACACTTTTGCCGAGGAGGTCGTTGGATTGAGCGATGAAGATTTCATGCAATTCCTTGAAGAAGATACTTTATTTATTAAATCAGCAATTTTCGGCGGCAGATTCAACGATGACTCTATATATGAACTGTTTAACACATTATCAGACTCAAAACATCAAATCGCTTCAAACATTGTTATTAATCAATATTTCAAAATTGGAACAGTTGCGAACGCTGTGAGAGACTTGCTGCAGTACGACAACGCCCCCGACGCCGCCTACAGGATAGAGCAGGATCTTCAGGACATTTTCAACGTGAAAACAGCGATGGTTTGGATAAACATTCCTTCAGCGAAAATGTTGATCAATCACTCTCGATTAATGAGATATCCGCACGGAGAGGGCTTCGTTGGAACAGCCGCTTCGGACAAGAGACAAGTCATCGCTCCGAATCCAACGAGATCCCCTATTTACAGCGAAGAATACGATTTACCATTCTGCGAAGAATGTGAATTGATTGTCGCGAAACCGATCATTGATCCGTCGACAGACGAACTTTACGCCGTCCTTTTGCTGATAGACAAACAGGACCCGAGCGGCGCTTTCTATTCGTATTGGCCGCAGAGCGAACTGACGTTGCTGAACTTTTATATCGAAGGATGTCACAGAGTTTTCAAGAGAATCATTCAGAGATTCACGCACACCGAGAAACTTTACAAAATCATTGCAAAATTCGTCGCAAATCAGTTCAACTTGTTCAAACTCTTTCAGTCGATCACCAGTTACATTAGTGGACTGCTGCAGTGCGAGAATACGACAATTTACTTCGACGACAACAAGAAAGGACTTTATTCGTTCGACATCAAACACAATCAAGTCCAGAAGACAACGATGCAGCTTAAAAAGGCTGGAATCGCGGGATATATATTCGAGAACAAGCAATTAGTTAACAGTTCGAATGCTTCGACGCATCCCGCTTATTTCGCGAACATCGACGGCGCTTTCGGCACTCGGCCGATTGTTGGCGTTCCTTTGATCACCGGAGACAGTTGTTTCGCTGTTATCGTCTGCAGAGGAAAGCAGGGATTGTGTTTCACGACAGAGGATGTTTCCACGTTAACATTTCTTTCGAGTGGCGCTGCTCCGGCGCTTCAGATGTCGATGACTTACAGAATGAAGACGAACGAACTGAATGTCGCTCTGAGGGCGCAAGACAGACTCGCGGCGCTTCTCCAGGTCGCCGAAAGTCTCTCCAGAGAGACAAACATCGACACATTGGTGTCACAGATTCTCGTCAAAGCGTGTCAACTCGTTGGCGCAGACAGAGCTTCGCTTTTCGTTTTAGACGACTCAAAGAACAATTTGATATCGAAAGTTGCGCACGGAACGGATAAACCTTTCGTTCTCCCCGTCGGTCAAGGCATCGTCGGCACTGTTGCGAGGACTGGAGAGACAATCAACATCCCGGACTGCTACGAGGACAGCAGATTCAACTCTTCGGTCGACAAAAAGACTGGATACAGGACGAAGTCGATGATGACGATTCCAGTCCATGATCAGCGCCACAACATCATCGGCGTCGTCCAGTTGATGAACAAACAGGGAGGAGAAGCGTTCAGTGACAGCGATGTCGAGCTCACGAAAGCGATGTGCGTTTTCACGGGAATTGCTTTGGCGAACTCAATCGTCATCGAAAGCGCTTTTTCTTCTTCTCAAAGAGTTCAAGCGATGCTGAAAACCGTTTCGATGCTGACACACGGCGAAGCTCTTTCCGGCCTTCTCCATCACATCATGAGCACGTCGAGGGATCTGATTGACGCGGACAGATGCTCTCTCTTCATTCTCGACACGAACAGTTCGAAACTCTCTTCGACAGTCTCCGATGGACAAAAAGCGGGAATCGAGATAACAAAAGGAAAAGGCATTGCCGGATTCGTCGCTGAAAAAGGAGAAAGTCTAAACATTCCTGACGCTTACCAAGACCCGAGATTCCACAGAGGCGTCGATAACGACACAGGATACAGAACAAGATCGATTCTCGCAGTTCCAATCAAGAACAACGCGAATGAAACAATCGGCGTCGTTGAGTTAATCAACAAAGACATCATCAAGAACGGCGGCGTTTTCACTAAGGAAGACGAAAAACTCACGAGCGGCTTTGTGACTTTCGCTGGCGTCGCTTTCGACCAAGCGAGTGACAACAATAGATCTGGAAGCCACACATTGGCGATTATGCTTTCGAACATGATGAACGCCGAAGAAGCGAATTCTTTCCTTCCGCCAAAGCAAATCGCGTTGAACGACGAACAGATGGCGAGATTTGATACGTTCAGGTTCGATGTTGCAACATTCTCCGAAATAGACTCCGCGAGATTCATAATGACGATTTTCTACAAAATCGGTCTCAGCGAGAAGTTCAAAATCAACAATTCCAAGTTAGTGAGGTTCATTCTTGCCGTCCACGACGGGTACATGAAGTCTCCTTTCTACAATTGGCAGCGATTGGTTGCAGGAACGCAGTTCGTTTACTACATATTGACGCACACTGGGATGAAGAACATTTTGACGGATTTAGAAAAACTCGCGTTGATTATTTCCACTCTTTGTCACGATATCAATTACACGGGCTTCGACGAAAGCAACCAAAGCACAGAGATTGCTCTCGCTGTTCTCTATCACAACAGACCTGTCATGGAAATGCATCACTGCGAAGTGACAATTTCTATTTTGGAAAGAGCGGAGGAGAACATTTTGGATACGCTTTCGAGCGATGATTCAACGACAGTGTGGAAGATGATCATTTCGCTGATTCTGGGAACGAACATGGCAAAGCATTTCAGCGTTATGTCGCAATTATCGGCTTTGATTTTCCCGAACAAAATGATCAACTTAAAGACAGAAGAGCATCGATTGCTGATAATGCAGTTCCTTCTTAAGACAGCGGATGCTTCGTACACGTGCAGGAATTTCCCTGTTTGCCAGAGAGAGGGTATTAAAGCGCACAAAATGTTCACTGACAAATGTGCAATTGGAAAACTTTTCCAGAGATATTTAGTGAACTCGCAAGTCGGCTTCATTATAATGTACGCAGAGCCGATGTTCACCCTCCTGTCACAGGTTTTCCCTTCTGTAGATCCATTGCTTGAACAAGTGAAATTGAATCTTCAATATTGGATTCAGCTCAAAAATCAATAATTTATATATATATATATATATATATATTTGTTGTTTGTTTGTATACTTTAAATATATTTTCATTATTTTATATTTTTTTGACTCATATTAATATTTTCAAAAGTTCTCAAAAAAATTGAGACCCCTCGGGCGACTTCAGATTTATTAAGGACAATATATTGAGAAATTACACCTTTTTCCGGCCAATATAGATCAAAATATTAATTAATAATTTTTTGACTTTTCTCGACCCAAAAATATTTTTGCCTTGAAAATTATGCTTAGGCATAGTTGGTTTAGCCTTCACGTAGTCATGATATGCATTCTGGTTGTGTGGATACAAATTCTTGGCATTAATAACCAAGTATATCTTAGATTATTTATTGAAGAAGTATTCGAAATGTTCAATACGATGCCTGCTTTTCGAAAGCAATGATTTTAGAAGCTCCCATACTATAGAATTGATAAAGTTGTTTACAGAAACAAATTAGAAGCATTAAATTATTCATTATATTCGCCCGATAAATACCAGCCAGATGTATATGTTTCTGTATATTACTGAGTTTAGAAATTGCTTTTTTCGTTATGATTGTTCTTTAAATCGCGTCGGTATTAGAATTCAAGCAAATAAAAATAAGATTTATCAGTCACAAAAGGTTGTAGGATATCTTCCTGTTGTTGTTCGCTACTGCCTCAATCGTTTGAACTGGGGCTACAATATGCACGATGTTTTGGCGGCAATGCTTTATATTCCACGTGACATTGCAGAGCAGGGATTATACATGGCTCAGCCCCCACATTATTTTCATCATTTATATAAGCTCATCAAAACTTTAGAATTGAATTGTACCTTTATTCAGATGCCCAAAGTTGGACAATATTACGTTCAGCGCATAATATGTATTGGATACAGCTATGGAGCTCACGGACCAACGGCTGGAGGAATGAGAATATTACGCGAAAAAGTACAGAAAATTTATAACATATGATGCATCAACGCCACCGGATTTGTAATGATAAACTGGCCGCTTAAGATGGTACGCAGGATCAACAACGAAAAAGAGCTTTTTGAAGGTCTAAATGGTGTGAAAATAGATGAAGGAAAGCAGTGAGAGCTTGAAACAGATCACATAAATGATTGGCTATATACCGCCAAACTATGGTCATCAATTAAAGTAATGGTTGCCTCATGTGGCTCGATGATAAACAATAATATATTCATGGCGAGTGGAACTGGATTGCGTCTGATCTTCTCACACAGAGTAGATCTTCCAAATTGCCAGCTTTGTATTGCCGGAGAATTATTCCTAATTGGAGTTGTTCACTCAGCAATCCCCCACCACAAAGATTCAAAAGCTGATACATATGTCGATAGGATGGTTCAGTATACGCAGGTGGTGGTTGACTCTGTAAATGCTGGCCATTGGACGAATATAACAGATTTCAATAGAACAGAGGTTGAATAAGTATATTATAATGACAACGAATACGAAGCATATGGGTATTTTAGTTAGAAGTATATTTTGCTTATATAAAAAAAGGGGGTAACTTTTTAGAGCTCACTTTTTTGGGGTTCAGACCACAAAATGTAGATGCATCTACTCTGATTGCTAATCACAATTTGAGGGGCAATCAAACAAAGGTAATTAAGGACCCGTATTCAAAAATACGATACAACTTCGTCTTAATACAGCATTTTCAATTTGTATTCAATGTATAAATCATATTTAAATAGTGCATCAAAATTTCTATATCTATTCATGCTTGTTGATATTTTAAATAAATCTATTTTTAACATACAAGAAATGTTTCACTGCTTCTGAAGACGCTTCTGTGCATCGTTTAATCCTGTGTAATAACCTGCCCAATACCAAGCGTGCAACATTTGGTTTCTGATTGGGTCAGCGTCGAGAGGTAGAGGAGGTGGATATGTGCACGCGTTTTCTGTTTGTGGAATCGAAGGTGGAGTGATTGAAATACTATTTGAAATTTTTGAAATGAGTTCTGGTGGATTTGGAGTCTCTTGTTGTGGATTTTCTTTGTTTTGATGTGTTGTATTGTTTTTCTTTGAATTTTGATTTTTATCATTTTTATTTGTCTTCTTTGGAGCTGTTTGCTGTGGAACCAGTTTTGGATCTTCGTGTTCCGGTGGTGTGTTATACTTTTCAACGGATCTTCCCTTTTCATTAATTTTGAAATTCGGAATTAATTCGTGTTTTGGTACTGAATTTATGTCTATTGTAGAAACAATTTCGTTTTCTTTCGGTTTTACATTGACTTCTGCATTTTCTGGAATATAAAATTTCGCTCCTTCGATTTTATTCGCGACTTTGAACGAATTTACAGCGATTTCAAATGCATCGACGATAGCGTTATCGCTCTTCGGAATATAGAGCTTCAAATTCACAGGATCAAAGATTGGATCATTCATCATTTATTATTTGACAAATAAACACCAAAATGATATGTAAATTAAATATGACATGTAAATATCAGAATTCGATATTTTTGACAAATAAAATCAAATTTAACAATTAAATATTTATGATATATGAACTTCAGAATTCTTGGCATTTTTTGACAATGGGTTCAATATATAATAAAAAATAAAACATTTATTAATTTTCTAACGTAGTCATAATTTCTTTGTGTTGTTCGTCTAAGGTGTTCATAATGTTATATATCGCTTGAACAGCTGTGTTAGCAAGCTGTGAAGTGCTCTGTGTGACTCCCATTCTTTGACGCAGTTCTTGATTCTCTTGGCGTTGTCTTTCAAGTTCTTTGATAACTTGATCACCATAGAGTGACTGAGAGACTGCTTCCTTCATCTTTCTGAACTCTTCTGCAACTTCTGCTAAAGCTTCACTGCATTTGCAATTGCAAACGCAACTTTCAACTTTTTGATTGACTTCGACGGAATTTAATTTCTTCTGGAGAACTTTGATTGTCGATTTTGCTGATTCTAACTCTATTAATTCACTTCTCATCTCAATTGCTTCCTTCTGCATCTGTAATATCTTCTCTTGCAATGTTGTGACTTCCCCTTCATCGCTTTGATTCGAGAGTTGATCAGAGATTTGAATGTTCTCTTGTTCTAACTCTGCTGCGTGATCTTGAAGCTTATCGATGTTCTCCTGAAGAACATTGACATTACTTTCGAGTTCAGAGATCTTTACTTCGTATTCTGATATTTTAACTTTCATTTTAGAGTTCTCCGATTGCATTTTCGTGTTCATTCTCTGGAGCTCTTCGATTCTCTCTTTGTACTCTTCTTCAACAAGTTCTGCAGCACCAACGAAGCTTTCATTGTTCTTCGCTTCGATTTCTCTCTTCTCTTGTAATGCTTTTGTGAGTTTTGTGTTTGCTTCGATCAATTCGCTTTGGACTGTTGCCAATCTTCTTCTTAAATCAGAGTTTGACGAATTGTTTTCTTTTGTTATTTTCAGTTCTTCTTGTGTTGATTTGAGAATTTCGATTGTTTGTTTGAGTTCAACTTGAAGCGATTCTATTCTAATTTTCGCATCTTCGGTTTCTTTTTCTGTGATAAACGAACTTTCATTTCTCAATGTTTCGTTTTCACGCTGCAATTTCGCGATTTGCGCTGTTAAATCAACAATCGTCAATTTCTGCTGTTCAACGCTCTTCTGAAGTCTCTCAATCGTCGCTGCCATCTTTCTCAGTTCCTTTGGCGTTGAAAGCGGTGAATTTGGAATATGAGAAAGCGAAGTGTCAACAGGAGTCTCAGAAGAAGTGTTTGCGTTCCTCTTAAATGTGTTTTGCGATTTTGCATTGAAGATTTGGTTCTCTAACTCTTTGATTCTTGCTTTGAGAATTGCATTTTCGTCTTCTGAAGTGTTTACAGACTTCGATCTCTTTGATGATCTCTTCGAAGAATATGAAGAATCGATTATTGAAGATTGCTTGAGAATGTTATTTTCCTCCTTCAAAATATCATTCTCTGTGTGAAGGGAATCGATTTCTTTATCGAGTTTTTGGTTTTCTTCTTTAAGAACTTTAACTACTGCTTTGAGATTATAAATTTCTTTCATTTCCTCTTTGTAATGTTCATTTTCTTTCGTCAATATGTCATTGTCGACTTGGAGATCTGTTACTTCATCTTTAAGTTCATTCACTTCAGATTTCAACTTTTGAAGTTCTTCATTTTGTTGAACATTTTCCAATTCTTCTTCCAACTCAGAGATTCTGTCTTTTAAGTTCTCATTTTCATCTTCAAGATTTGCTTTTTCTTTCTTCAGTTGTTCGATTTCATTTTGTCTTCTTGGAGAATATTTTTTGAGTCTTTCGTTTTCGATTTGCAATTTGTTGACTTCTTCTTGAAGATTCTCAAAAACTCTCTTTTGCGTTGGAGACATTGACTTCATTGATGACTGCGATAACGAAGAAACTTGTGAATGAAGTGGAGAACTGCTGCTTCTCAATGCATCTGTTTCCATTTGTTGCTTTAAGTTGTTGTTTTCATCATTTAATCTTTCATTCTCTGTTTTGAGATAATTGAAATCATCTTCAATTTGTTGCTTCAAATCGTTGTTTTCTTCTGTTAACTTTTGGATTTCGTTCTTCAATTGAGAAATTTCGTTCAATTTTCGTGGTGAAACTATTTCATTTTTGAGTTTTTCATTCTCTGATTTGAGATTATTGAGATCTTCTTTTGTTTCTTCAATTTTTTGCTTCGAATCATTGTTTTCTTCTGTTATCTTTTGGATTTCATTCTTCAATAATGAAATTTCGTTCAATTTTCGTGGTGAAACTTTTTCATTTTTAAGTTTTTCGTTTTCTGATTTAAGAGTTTCAATTTCACTTTGAAGTTGTTTGATTTGTCTTTCATTTCTTGGAGATTTGATTTTGAGTTTCTCGTTTTCGTTGATCAATTGTTCTCTTTCTGCTTCGATTTCATCAATCGTTTCTTGAAGTTTTTCGTTTTCTGATTTAAGATTTTCGATTTCATTCTGAAGCTGTTTCTGTCTCGGAGACTGTTTTGATGACTTCAATTGTTCGTTTTCTTCTTTGAGATTTTGTATTTCATTCTGAAGTTCATTGAAAGATTGATTTTTATCTTTGATTTGTTTCAACAATTCTTCTTTTTCGATTTCCATTTCATTGATATCTTCATTGAGTTTCTCGTTTTCTGATTTAATCTCTTCCAATTCATTCTCTAGTTCATTGATTTTGTTTTGGAGATTTGCTTTTTCTTTCTTCAGTTGTTCGATTTCATTTTGTTTTCTCGGAGAAGATTTTTTGAGTCTTTCGTTTTCATTTTGAAGTTTGTTGAATTTTTCTTGAAGATTCTCGAACGCTCTCTTCTGCGTTGGAGACATTGACTTCATTGCTGATTGCGATAATGAAGAAACAGGAGAATAAATTGGAGAAGAACGACTTTCTAATTCTTGTTTTAAGTTGTTGATTTCTTCATTTAATTTTTCATTCCCTGCTTTAGAATCTTCGATTTGCTGCTTCAAATCATTGTTTTCTTCTGTTATCTTTTGGATTTCATTCTTCAATAATGAAATTTCGTTCAATTTTCGTGGTGAAACTTTTTCATTTTTAAGTTTTTCGTTTTCTGATTTAAGAGTTTCAATTTCACTTTGAAGTTGTTTGATTTGTCTTTCATTTCTTGGAGATTTGATTTTGAGTTTCTCGTTTTCGTTGATCAATTGTTCTCTTTCTGCTTCGATTTCATCAATCGTTTCTTGAAGTTTTTCGTTTTCTGATTTAAGATTTTCGATTTCATTCTGAAGCTGTTTCTGTCTCGGAGACTGTTTTGATGACTTCAATTGTTCGTTTTCTTCTTTGAGATTTTCAATTTGCGATTGAAGATTTTCATTAACGACAATCAATTGATCTTTTTCAACTTGAACATCTTCGTTTTCTTTCTTAAGTTCTTTGTTTTCTTTCTTAAGTTCTTCATTTTCTTTCTTAAGCTCTTCATTTTCATTTTTGAGTTCTTTGTTTTCATTTTGAGTTTTTTGTAATTCATTGATTTTGTTTTGCAATTGAGAAATTTCTTTTGATTTCGATGTTATCAATTGCTTGTTTTCATTTTCTAATGATAAAATTTCGTTTTGGAGTTCTTCGTTTTCTTCTTTGAGTTTGTTTTGTTCGTTTTCGATGTCTTTAATTTGTTTGTTTAACAACTGATTTTCGACTTTGAGATTTATCACTAATTCCTGTTGATTCTCGACGTTTTCACCTTTCTTGTTCAAATCTCTGATCTGTTGTTTGAGGACTCCATTGAGATAATCTGAATCACTTAATTTCTTCTTTAATAATTCGATTTCATTTTGTAAAGAATCAATTTCTTTCACTCTCTCTGCTAAATCGCTGTTTTCGTCCTGGATTATCTTCATGTTGTCGATTTCCTTCCTTAGATCGTCATTCTCCTGCTCGAGATGCAATAGGTCTTCTATCTGTCGCTTCATGTCGTCATTATCCTTCTCGAGAGACTCGAAACTTGAAATTTCTTTTTTGAGTTCTTCATTCTCTAATTTCATCATATTTAGCTGAACTTTGAACCCTGCGTTCTCCTGCAACAGCGCCGTGTAATTGGACTTCGATGGACTGTTCTTTGATTGCTCAATTAAATTATTCAAATCGAATATTTTTTGTTTTAATGATTGATTTTCATTCTTCAATATTTCGATATCTTTTTCATTCGAGTTGCTTAATTTCACGAGTTTTAGTCTCAGTTCTTCAAGTTCTGACTGCATTTCGTTTTTATCTTTTATGTATTTTGTGTTTAGATCTTCATTTTGCTTCTTTAGGTCCAAGTTGTTGTTGACATGAATTTCTTTCTCCGCTTTTTCGATTTCGAGTTTATTTTTGATTTCATTGAACGATTTTTCGAGTTTTTGTTGGTTTTCGTTCATTTCTTTGCGTTTATTTTCATATCCTTCGACGTTTGACTCCAAAATTTTGATCTTTTCTTCAAATCTTCCGTTGTTTGTCAACAATGTATAGATTTCGAGATCTTTTTCAGCAATCTGGCGTTCTAAATCAGCCAAATGCTTCTTTGATGCAATATCATCGGCTTCTTTACCAGCATATGAGCGTTCTAATTGATTTTGAAGTTGTGTGATTTGAATATTCAACAAAGAAATCGTTTTGTTGGATTCTTCTTGTTTAGATCTGAAGGATTCGTCTATCCATTGCTTTTCCTGTTGTGACTTCTCGAGTTCTGATTGAATTTCATTGATTTTTTGTTGAGATTTCTCTGAATTAGTGTCTTTATTTGATTGGAGCTGTTTTATTGTTGTTTTGTGGATCTCCTCTATCTCCTGAATGCGTTGGTTGTGTGATTCAGTTAATTTTTGGAGTTCTAAATCATGATCTTTGTTATTTTTGTCCAATTTCGCTGTAACGTCTGTATACGATGTGCTAAGGAGCTTAATTTTCTCCTGCAACTGTGAATTGAGCTTTATCAAGTCGTTATTTTCATCTTTTAGCTTAATTATCTGAAAATCGTAGTTTTTGACTTGGCTGTCAAGATTGTTCTGTAAAGTCCTCGAAAGGTCTTCATAAGCCTCCTTTTCACGCTTCAATTCCTCGTTTTCTTTCGTTGCTCTTTCTAGCTTCTCCATCCACTCATTGATGTTCGAAAACTCGCTGCTTGAGACAACAGTTGACTTTGAATTCTGAATGTTTGAGTTATCAGGTCCCAAACTCCCGCTTTGTGATAAATATTCATATTTTGTTTCCTCGAGCTGTGTAATCACTTTCTTGTACTTAATTGTGTCGTCCTGATACTTGTTTTGCAGCTCATTGTATTTCATTTTGAGCGAAAAAAGTTCATCTTGCAATTGCGTCATTTGGTCTTTGTATTGCTGCACAATGATGTACGGAGAAACATTTGGACCTGGTGACGGCGTTATCGGTGTTCCTTCCGCGCTCAGTTCCCATCGCTTTGGAGTTCTCAGAGGCGTCGTCATTTATTTTTAAACGTGCACTTTTTGTTTTATTTCGATTTTATGAATTTATATTCTCCTTTATAAGTAGATATTGAATTTTTGGTTAAATTTTGATTTTTTAAATTTCGGATTTTTGTCGTGTAAATTGTATTTTTGACATGTAAATGAAATATTCATAAATTCTTTGTTTTATATTCTATTTATTATGGAAATCATAAATCTTTGATCAAAATTTGATTTACATAATATTACTAAAATGACATGTAAACTTAAAAATGGCATGTAAATATGACACTTTTCAAGATTAAAAACGTCCATTTTACAAAAAAAATGGAAGAGCTTCAAGCGTTGATAAGAGACAAACCGGAGCTTAAAAATTATCTCGAAGAGAAACTTTTCCCGACACTCACGAACGGTTTCGAAGCTTTACTCGTTGAAGAAGAATTGATGAGCAAAAGAGTAAATTCCGGCGAAAAACTTCCGGAAATCCAGCCTATTCTCTTCCTCGCGCAGTACCTAATGAGGCACAATCCAAACGCATGAAAAATTATGTTTTATTTATTATCCAAAAAAATAAATTGTTGATTAAAAATACAAAAAAACATTCAAAAACATATTCAGATGTAATAAAAACTGAATGACAAAAAGATTTTAATAATATATATAAATAAAATAATATTTCTAATGCTTACTTATTCTATAGCAGTTCTGGAGTCCACCGTGCGGTATAATGTACTCCTTGTCAACGAGTTTTTTGATACACGCGTTGACATCTTCTTCTGTTGGATTAAATTTCGGCTTCAAGGCCTTGAAAACGGTCTCCATTATTTCATCGACTGTCGCCGGCCTTCTACCTTTGAGGAACTTGCAAATTGCAGCCTCAATCTGTTCATTGCAATTATCGAAGTGAACGTCTTCGACGGATCTCTTCTGGATCTCATTGGAGACGCTCTGAAGGCTGTTGGCGTTAGAAGGAGGGCCAACGAAGACGAATGTGCTCCCACGCTGCTCAATTATCTTGAAATTGATCAAACTGAGCATCGCATTCTTCAAATCTGTTGTATCTATTTCCAGTTCAGTTTTCAGCTCTTGGAACGTTATCCCGTTGTTTTCGAGAATTCTCTGGATGATGCACGCGTGAAGTAAGTTCAGAGAGAACGTGTCTTTGCCGTTGGAGAACTCTACAGTCGAATAGTTGTCTGTCGGCCGCACGACTTTGTTCGGGTTGATGTCGGACATCTGCAGACTCTTTGTAAACAAGTTCTGGAAGAAAGGAGGCAGTTTGTAGTTGATTGGCTTCAAAATGTCCCACGAATACGAGAAGAGAATGAAGATGTTAATCTGCGTGTCATCGACAACACACGACATCAGTGGCGGTTTCGTGAATTCGTCCAAAATCTTTCCGATGTGGTCCAAATTTACGTTGTTTTCCTTGAAGAAGAAATACAAAGCTCTCTCTTTCTCGACAGTCGTCGAACTCGATAGCAAACGCCTCGTCAGATATCGCGCGTACTGCTCTGCGAAGCTAGCGTCGCTGTCTAAGAACTTACAGAGCGGCGCAACCGATAAAAGAGGCTCTTGATTCATGTCGTGATACGCGCAAAGTTTGTCTGTGAATTGCTGTTCGTCGAGGTATCTGTTGAACGAGGACTTGATTTCTGATGTGAAGCTGTTGTTTAGAGACTCCGCGTTGAGTTTGCACGCGTCGTTGTATGCTTTTGATGTGTTTTCGCAAAATTCAGGAAATGGAGATTCAGGGAATGACTTTAGAAGGTCTTTGAGGTATTCTTTGAACGAACTCGAGAGTTTCTTGAGCCATTCTTTGCGTCCAAACTGAATAACTTCGTATAAAGTTGAAATTGTATTTGTTTCGATCGCTTCTTTAATTGACTTCGTCGAAATGATTCTCTCGAGTTCGTTGTCGATCACCAAAGCGTTAAATAGCTCTCTCAAGTGCTGTTTCGTGTGTGGAGGCAAAGCATTGTCGATTCCTTCGTGAATTCGTTTATATGTTGAGTGAATGAGTCTGATTTCGTCCATTGTGTTTGAGCATTCGCTGAATGGGATCGATTGAATGTAGAATTTGAGTTCTGTTTGAAATGTGTTGCTGAAGATTTTAATGTAAAGATCGAGCGAGGGAAGACTCACTTTGTAAATGTATAACGAAATCTTTGTGAGTTCTTTCGGTATTGGAACATCGTTTCTTAAAAATGATGAAAATATTTCAGTTACAAGTTTCTGCAACGATAAAATCGTTGCTTCGTTGTAAAAGAACTTCGATAATATCTGTGCTGTCGCAAGGCCGGCTATTGTTTCGTTTTCTTTCTCTCCAAGCGTAGAATCGTAATATGTGAATATAGACATCAAAATTTCGACATTTCTGCGGTAAGTTTCGAGTTTATTATAGAATCTCTCCAAGTCTGTGTCACCGTGAGTCGGAACTTGCGTTAATTCATCGATAATATGTGAAATTGAAGGCTTTAAGTCCACTTTTTGCTCCATTGCATTCCATATCGCCATGTAAACGTTGTCGAAGGAACACGAATTTGGACTGTTTATGAAGTTCATGACTAAATCAACAATTTCTTGATTCATTTTTGCTTTTTGTCACTTTTCTTTATTTGATTTTGATGTTACTTTTGATATCTACACATTATTTATTCACTAAATATCATAAAATTTTTGAAAATTTGTTAAATTATTAAATTGTTTGTTGAGATATTCTACTTTATTACTTATATCTATTTTCCATTAGTCTATGTTATTGCGTGTGCAAAGTTCTAAGATGATATTGTGAAAATATATATTGAAAATTTTATATTTAGTGTGTTGAACTAATATCTGATTTGATAAGTATTACATAGGAGAATGTCAATAAAATTTATAAGTATCCAATAGATATCATAAATTTGATATATCAATAATAATTTTCAAAATATTAACTTTGTTTAACAGTTGATCTTCAAGATTTAAAATATCCATTCAAAAATCTATTATTTCATAACTATATTTTTAATCTTTTCACAATAATATTTTTTTCGAAAAATATTTTCATTATATTGATGCTAAATAGTAAAATGTATGATATCTGTTTGAATGTTTATTATTTGGTCAACCAAATATGGTCATATCTAAAGTTTTTAAAATTTGATAAAATACGTTCTTCAAATCATCAAACAACTAATGAGCCTGTTAGGATTTTAAATGTTTGAAGTATTTCCTTGATATTTATAAAGGACAATTTATATATAAAACAATAAAAAAAAAATATTTCTAATCTTCTTCGCCGTCGTCTTCTTCGAGGTCTTCCTCTTCATCATCAGCACCGCAGTTCTTTATATCGTCAACTGTGATAGGAATCGAGAAAATCTGTTTTTCATAATTTTTATCATCTTCGAAGAGATAAAAAGGCATTTTCGAGAAAATGTCAACGGGCTGATCAGACATATCCTCGACCTTCCTTGCGCCGCTCTCGAAATCTTGGTCGAATTCGTTCTCCGGCTCTTGATACATTTCATTTGCGAACATATTATCAAGTTCTGGCACTGAATGGACCCACCTGTTCTTGTAGACAGCCCTCCAAACGTGGATGCCTTTGATAGCACGCGCGTAAACGATTGGATGAACGGGATGGAAAATAAGTTGTAAAATTGCCTCTCTGGGGCCATTTGTGAAACTCTTACGCAGCGAAAACCTGTCCAGTTCGTATGCTGTGAACGAGGCATCTGTAATCTCAGCTGTTCCGAAAATTACGTGTTCATCGTGACGATCGAAGTTCGCGGTCGAAAAACGAGTGTCGCTGACGTGGTCACAGAACTTGTGAAGGAAATCACCGGAATTTATGTTCAATAAATGAGCAGCGCCCGCTTTATCAATTATAATGACTAAATCGCCTTTGTGAGAGACTTCAATTGAATGGATGCTTTTACGTGCAGGAGCGTCGAATGTTTTGATGATTGATCCGTTTTGAGTGTCAATAATCACAACTTTTGTATTTTTAGCAGCAATTATGTTGTCATTTGGTAAAATGTTGAATACATTGTACTGTCCGGGTATAGTTCTTGCTGTTTTTTCGGCCAAACTGAGTTGATTGATTGAAGCTTGCGAAGATGTTAAATAATATATGGTTGTTGGGTTTTTCTTCGAAAATTGAAGTCCGATGATCTTGTCGTCGAAATCCTGCGAGAACACCGTTTCTCTCGTTTCGATATTGTGAATCGTTATGTTTTTATTATCGCAATGTGCCACAAATAATCCATCTCTAGAGAAGGAAATATCGATAACCGCCGACTTGTGCTCGAATATTTTGATATTTCCGCATCCGGAGAACGCATCGAGAAGCTGTGTTTGGCCATTAACGAGACCGACACCCAAAATGCCGCCATGGTGCGAAATCGCCATGCAGGACGTCTTCGCCTTGAAGTTGAACGTCAGTGAGTACCAGTCTGGGAGGTCTATGTAAAGGTCATCGAGAAGCGTGTGAAAACTCATTTTTTCTATTTGAACAACAGGGGGTGACACTTATCATTGTTGCTAATTTAGGGGGTGATATTAATTTTTTCTTATTATTAATTTAGGGGGTGGCACTTGATGTTTTCTTTTTGATAACTATATAATGAATAGAGATTTTGGTTTTATATTTTACACATAAATTACCATAGTGATAGCGAATATATTGCTTTAATAAATATAACATAAATACCAAAATGAATTATAATTCTGAAAATAAGGGGGAGAAATATTGAGCTTTTGTTTCCAAACTTTATCAATAACTTATAATCTTGATGTATAATCTCATCATTAAGTATGATATCAGATGTCTCAAAAATTATATGAATGGTGATGAATGAAATTCATTTTGAATGGTTTTTGAATTTAAATGAGTGGGTGTCCCCAAATAAAAATATGTATTGAGGGTTTTACACGAACAATTTCTTTTCTGTTTTGTAGATAAACGTGGTCTGCACGATGTGTCTGAGCGATTTGCACTTGAATGGTTAGAGAATTGAATTTTTTCCGGTTGACTTTTTTGAGTTTTGCGATTTTTAACGAGTAAACCCCCCTATTAAGCCAAACTGAGAAGACATTTACGTGCTTTTCATGGGTGCTGAGTATGTGAATAGCATTTACTTGTCTATTTAACTTGAGGATCTCCATGCCTCCATGAGATTTCAGCGAATTGTGACATGAGTGATGTGAAAATTAGGACCCTTTTTTCTTGCATTAATTCATTTGCCAATTATCATTTAGCAGTATTTTGGTAATAAATTTGCAAAATACTAACAGGGAGAAAAATTAAAAAAAAATCAGCAAAATTTGTCTATTTCTCGATTTCAAGGTATAATTTGCATTATTTGTAGTACTGATATCGCTGTAATGCCAAAATAAATTGAAAATACATGTTTTTGAAGATGATCTCTCACAAATATGAATTTCACAACAAAACATTGATATATGAATATTAAACATAAAAATAAATTAATTATTCAAAAATTCCTCGATTTTTGAAAAACATATGAAAGCTTTAGAGCATTTACACGAAATAACGCAAGGGGAGACAGTTATGCTATCAATTCACGTGGACGAAAGCCTCGAACCAGTATAGGGCTATCCATAAATTTAGGAGTAATAATTCGTGTTATTTATGGATACCAAAACACCTAATTGAAATAACATAGCTATCATAGGCTATAGTAACTGTTTAATTCATCAAACAAATTGAACGCGAAGAAATAGCAGAATTGCATTGTGTTTTGCATGTTTATTTTTCTACTTTACAATTATCAGCATATTTTCAGCATATATATATATATTCAAGTGGCTATTAAAATGGTAAATGATTTCACCTTTTCCCGCTGATTATTAATATTATAATTAAAAAGTTGAAATTGAACTGCGATATTCCAAGCAATTAATCCTTAGCATGAGAGAAAACAAAATCAAAAAGGTTGTTTTTCAGTGAATTTTTAACATTTTCTTGTACCTAAATAAAGTTAAAAATATACCAAAAAAGTGAAGGACGATACAGGAAGTTTGGCCATAGCGGACCCTTAAATCATCGAGTAATGATATCCAAAAACCACCTTGTTTTGGCATGGTTTTCGCGCGGCAATGCATTATTTTTGCAAGAAAAGGCTATTTTTAATAAAAGCTTCGAAAAGCTAGTCAATGCTTCTAAAACAGGGGTTGGTGAGTTTACAAAGCAAAGAGTTTTAGCTTTCTCTCAATTCCTCTCAAATAACTGCAGCAAAAACCGAAAGCATTGCTTTGCGATTATGCTTTAGGTTGTTGTAAATAACCTTTAAATCGAGATTACCGCATATATAGCATCTGCATGATCTGTATATCATTTTTACTTGTTAAAGAATGATTTTTATTAGCTTTTCGAAAAACATTAAAAAGTGACGGCCATTGTTATAATTCATTGACTAAGTCACTTCGAGGCAGTCAATCATCAGACTCCAGCAAGTAATGGTGTGACATCGCTGTTGAAATTTGATTCTAATTTCACTTTTTTACAATCGATTTTACCAAAAATATCATCAAAACTTTAAACCAAAATCTACAAGCTACCCTAGTGTTACCACAAAGAAGCATGCGAGCTATATGCTATGTAATTCACTCATAAATTTCTGACTCTTTGCATCGATATTATTTGAAGCTGAAAAAATACATATGTTATGAATCACACGCTCCAGAACAATACTAGAATGAGCATATTTTCATTAACAATCTACGAAGCATAATTTGAAATATTATTCTAAAATAAATATTAGATTTTTTTACGAAATGTTTAGTATGACTTATCATGAATTCATTATTTATGACTATACATCGCACTATTTACTACTTGCCAAATATTTTGGGTACATGTGGTTTACTTGTCAAATAGTTGATTTACAACAACCGAAAGCATAAGAAGTGTTTTAACTCTCAAATTTGGTTTTAAGCGGCTAAAATTGGTAAAAATAGCATTACCATTATGTAAATGTTATAATAAACTATATTTTAAAAAGTAAATAAGGTTAAAAGTCATGTTTTTTCACAATTTATTTGACACTATTTACATTAATAAAATACTATTTATGATGCTAATTATTTTTCCATCGTTTTTATTTTTGAATACTTTATTTTTATTAATGGGAGGCTATGAGTATAAGTTGGTGTATCACATTAAAAACATGTAATATGTGCATGCATCTATGCATATTGTCGTCTCCGCAATGATTTTGTGTATTTATAAATTAAGAAACTGAACAATTATTCAATTAGGAGCTTGTATTATTTGTAATATGTTACTATGTTGTTGGCATGTGATATATTTATAATAAATATTGCTATTTACTCAATAATAAGCTGATACCAAATTGTTATTGAAAAATATGAAACGATATTATATGTTTAACACTATGTATGGCATCACACAAGAGTTATATTTGTCAATAAATGTTTGATCTGGTTCTGACCCCCAGTGTTGAAACACTTCTAAAGCATATCGTAATCAAAGGTTCTTTTTCGAAAACCAAAATCGCAAGCTTAGAAAAAATGATTATTAAGGAAATAAAAGTTCAACCAAAAAAATCTCGAATCAGTTGGTAGAAAATGCAATAGGGAATGAGTAATATAAGGCGTAAAACAGCGTCAGCAAACACGATTCTGTGCTTAAATTGTATTTTTGTAGTATTTGAAAAAAAAGAAGTTCGTAATTTAATAATCTTTACATAGCTTTGAAAGTTTCCTGAATATCCGATGGAGCAATGTCCTGGAAGGACTGCATTCTGCCTGGATTGACGTCTTCCGGAGTTTCACAAACATGCTTCGGCGCTTTGACGGAGTCCTCTGGATTTTCTGCCTTCTTCGAGGCCTCTGGGAGACCCTCTGGGATGATGGGGGCGACTGGCTCGTCGTTCTTATGTGGTTCATCTGCTTCTTTGCACATTAAAAAAAATTGGCGTTAAGATCCAAAATATGACGTGTAAAGTCGTTTTAATTCACTTTCGTCAAGTAAAGTTGTAAATGTGTCAAAATCATTCCTCTCAAATTTTAGCGTTGTATTATTGAAATTTGTCACGTAATTCTCTCAAACACAATATTTGCCATGTAAATTTATACACGTCAATTAATTTGCTTTGTAATGCAAATTTATCAAACTCCAATTTCTTCATAATCTAATTTTTGATTTCTAATGTGCTATCTATCACTATATCTATATAAGCATGCTGTTATCTTGAGAGGATTTTTTATCTTTATTCATTTGATGAATTAATATTATGTCATATATCAGAATCTGAAGTAATTTTATAATTCTTATAGATCTGCTTTGTTCATCATACATAAGTAATCGGTGTATCTCAAATATTGATGAAGAAATATTAAATTATTCAAATATTTGACATGTAAATTATTTATGAGACAAATTTATGAAGAAAACAAAATTGATTCTCTTTGCTAAATCTGTAGGCAGGTGTCTGTGAAAGAGAGATTTCTGTCATTAAAATGTTTGGAGATTTCGTGAATACTGATGTTTTCATTAACGAAAGCAGGAACCACGAAATCTCCTCTCTCATTGTGGATTCCCTCTATGAATCACCGAATGACGACTCTTTATACAAAAGATTCGAAACTGAAGATGATAGAGAATTTATTTTCGATTTTCTGCTGAATTCGCTTCATTTACCTGATAAATGTCCTCGATCGTACGTGATTTTATCGAGATTATTCATTTCTTTGCCATTTAAACATCAATTTTCGCAAGAAATTTATAATTCTTATCTACAGAAGCTCTTAATTTCAATACAGCCTATTTTAAGCGATAGCACATCACAAAAAGTACAGTTTGAGACAATTAATTTCATCTCAAACTTAATTTCTTTTCCAGTTGAAGAATATTTGGACTTTTTCTACGAAGACACATGGCTCGTGTTATTGCAAATGCTCACAAACTCCATAAATGGGAATGTTGACCTATATTTCAAACAAAAATTGGAAACATTTGTGAATTGCGTTTTATTAGCTCGTGTTTCTGAAAATAAAATATACCAAAGAATCGACTGCTACATGCAGAACTTCCAAATGGTTCCTCATCAAGAATTTTACATAACAAATTTTTATCTTCAAGTTTTAACACGATTCTTCAAGTTTCCGCAAAATAACGCTTCAAAGAACGAATTTTTGTCTCACAAGTGCTCCATTTACTTATTAACACAAATGAACAAAATGTGTTCTGAACAAAACAAATCTAAATGCTTTACAAACATTTTATCGATAGAAAATGAGTTCAATACTTCTTCGCATCCGTTCTTGAAGCCTCTTTTCCCTGTGAATCAAGTTTTAAGACTATTTGCAGATTGTATCTTTATAAATCCAAGCAATTGCTCTTCAATCATTTGCCACTTGAATATACTCAGCTCATGTAGTCTAGAGAACGATTCACCGTGGACAAATCTTTTCATCAGATTTATATTAAATTATCTTCGCCAAAAAGAATTAAATCCTGATGAAATGCCTGCATTGTCCAATCTCTCGGCATCCAATACATATATCATGCGTGAAATCTTCCCAGCACTGCTCAAAAAGAACGAAAACACAAATCAAGCTTTCATGCATCATCATTCAACATTAATCTCGAATCTTTATCAAATCGGCGTCGCTTTATCATCAGACAACATGATAAACAAGTCGAGTGAGATGATGAGAAAACTGGATCTCTCAAAACTAGAAAAGCCTGAATACAAATTGGCTTTGTTTTATCACGCGTTGACGACGAAATGCATTTTCATTCTTTCGTTCATTCAGTCATACATTCAACAATCGGACTTTAAGTTCATCGCATCGTATTTGCTGCTTCTCTCTTTAGTTCCTTCATTCACAGGCGGCAATGGCATCCAAATAGAGAACATTCTTTACGGCGTTTTGAAGATGCTTGAAGACATAAATTGCGAAGAATTGTTGCCACAAATTGCGATTTCTGCGATTTCTCTCCACAAATTCACAGACTTGTTCGCGAGTTCTCCGATGATTATCTCGATGCTGTTCAAGCTCGCTGAAAAGTACAACTCGCAGATGCTTCTGTGGGTCGCAAATGCATGCACGGGAATGATGTGCACTCCAAAGTTTGCCGAAGAAGTCACAATGAACGGAACAACGAGAACGATGGTGTTAAATCGCAAAATATTGACTTTCATAGAACCAGACAATCCAGAGGATCCTCTGCAGTTATTAGTCAGGAAGACAACAGGTATTTACTATTACAGGATTCTCGACAAACAGCTTTATATCGAACCACAATTATCTAAAGCAAAGAAGGATTTATACACTGCTGAAGAAATATTAAAAGACTGCGAAGGGCCATTCACGAGGTCTAAGAAAGAAGGAAAGAGATCGCAAAACAACAGAACAGCAAATTTCCTGCAGTCAATGGGCATCATCAAACTCCCCGCTGAATCGAATGTTTCGACGAAGGAATTCGATGACTACTGCATGCTACCTGAGTTCCTCGTGAGAATCGTCAACATCAACCTCCACTCTACCGACTACAGCGGGAAGAATCCAGGGCCGAGATATGTCAGGTTCAAGGAAGACTTGGGGCAGTCCTACGACACACAAATGTGCAGAGTTTCGTTCAAAGAGAACGTTTCGTCTCCTGTTGTCGTTATTTTCAACGAAACGAAGATGAGATTCAACAAAAAAATCAGCGATCTCTCAGAGCCGATTGTTATATATGTAGCGATGAACGATCAGACGTGCGAATACGATGAGTTGACTTATTTGATAAGAGCGGTCAGACTCTCTAAATCTAAAGTCTATTTCCCGATCGCTGAAGATTGCGCTCATCTCTGTGCTGCGAAGAATCTCGCGAGATTTATTTTCTCTTTCGTTTTCTACTATTTAGGCAGTCATGTATCAGAAGAGAATGAATCTGTTCCAGACATTCTTGTTCCATTTATCAGAAACTGCGAAGATAGATTTAATTTCTTTAATAATATTGAATAAATTGTTTTGTATGAATGTTTTTTGACACATTCTGCCTTAACATAGACCTATTCTCTTCATATAACTATTTTCTGAAGTAAAAGAGAACATTTAAAAATGATTGTTTATGTGAGAAATAAAATCAGGCATGCGACGCAGTAAATAGGCTTGCATATGCTTCTGCAGACCTTTTATACTCCAAGCTTGTTTGTATACAGTATAAATGATGGTTTAGTGAAGTTCACTTTAAAAATACCATCACCTCATTAGATGATCATTTATTCACTGAAGATCAATCGCAGACAATCCCTTTATCGAATAGACAGTTAGACAAAAGATAAAACTAAAAATTAAAATTATATTTTTTATCATTTCGAATAAACTATACTGTTCATCAATAAAAAGCTGAATGTGATAAAAGATATTAAAGTAAGCCATGAATAACGATTTTGATGCATTGTCAAATAATTATGTCATGTAAAATTTTACTTGGCGTATTGTCGTTGATGGAGAAAAAAATAAAATGTCTGACATTTTTCTTCTTCAAACATAGAAAATTGAGAAACTTCATCGTTTTTGATTGAGAGGTGATTTCACTTCTAAGATGTCCAAGTATGTCAACACACAGATCGTCAACCAGGAGATCCTCAACAAGACGATCGAGCTCTGCAAGGAGCGCAACATCATCCTCCCAACATTCGACCAACTCGCTCACCCAGAAAAGGTCCCGGCCAAGATCGTCGAGAAGCTGAAGACAATCGGCCTTTGGGATGTCGACCCACTCAACCTCTTCCGCATCTCATGGCACAACGATATCAAGACAGGCGGATACGGAAAGGTCAACGCTATCGAAATCCCAACATCCCTCTCCGGTGTTAAGGCTCCAATCTATGTCCTCATCGGCAAGCACTTCCCAACAGGCTGCCACAAGGTCGGCGCTACATACGGCCCACTCGTTTCCAGACTTATCCGTGGTGACTTCGATCCAACAGCCCAGAAGGCTCTCTGGCCATCAACAGGCAACTACTGCCGTGGCGGCGCCTTCAACTCCCGCCTCCTTGGCTGCACAGCCATCGCCGTTCTCCCAGAGCAGATGTCCCAGGAGAGATTCAACTGGCTCAAGGAAATCGGCGCCGAGGTCTACGCCACACCAGGCTGCGAGTCCAACGTCAAGGAAATCTTCGACAAGGCCGGCTCACTCACAAAGGAGGGCGCTGGCAAGGTTGTCAACCTCAACCAGTTCGAAGAGTTCGCTAACCCAATCTTCCACTACCACGTCACAGGCCCAGCCATGGAGGAGGTCTTCAACGACCACAAGAAGGAGGGATCCCGCCTTGCTAGTGTCTGCCTTAACCAGGGCTCTGCTGGTACACTTGCTTCTGGCATGTACCTCCACAAGAAATACCCACACATGAAGCTCGGCTGCTCTGAGGCCCTTCAGTGCCCAACACTCCTCGTCAACGGCTTCGGTGACCACAGAATCGAGGGCATCGGTGACAAGCATGTTCCATGGGTCCTCAACGCAAAGGATCAGGATGTCGTCCTCGGCATCGATGATGAGGACTGCATGCAGCTGCTCCGCGTCTTCAATACGCCAGAAGGCAAGAAGGTCCTCCAGGACCACGGCGTTTGCCCATGCCTCATCGAGGATCTCTCTAACCTCGGTATCTCCGGCATTGCCAACATCCTCGGCTGCATCAAGATGGCGAAGTACTTCGAGTTCACAGAGAAGGACATGATGTTCACAGTCGCCACAGACTCCGCCATCATGTACCAGTCCAGACTCAAGGAGCTCGAGGAGAAGCACGGCAAGTACACAGAGATGCAGGCTTATGCTGACTGGTTCCGCTACATGCTCGGCACTACAACAGACCACGTCGAGGAGCTCACATACGCTACACGCAAGAGAATCCACAACCTCAAGTACTACACATGGATCGAGCAGCAGGGCAAGACACTCGAAGAGCTCAACGCTCAGTGGTACTGCGACTGCTACTGGGACGCTCAGATGAACGCTGCCATCGAGTACGACAAGCTTATCGTTGCTTTCAACGAGAAGACAGGACTCCTTAAGCAATACGAATAAAGTGAATTATTACGTTTATTGAATTTGATAGACTAAATTTAAAACTTAGAGAATTTTAAAAAAAACAAAGATCAATAATAAAGATTTCAAGCCTTGATTTGCAGGAGTACTGGCTTCGAAGATCCTTCAACTTCTATTGCTATTGGTTGTGTGGCACTTGTTGCATCAATCATGGTAACTCTAATCTCTTGGCTGGCACGTGCGAAAAGCCTTCCAGCAGCAGGAGAAATCTGAACTCCAGTTGGTGTGCTTTTGAGTGACCAGTTCGCCCAAACGCATGACTCGTTCTTGAGCTCGACAATGAATTCCTTTTTATCCTCGCTTATATTAATTACATCTGGCGAAACAGATATATTTGGAACAGAAATCTGCTGCAATTCACTGAATTTTGTATCAATAATTTCTTGAAGAAGCTCCTTCCTTGCTTTGTTAACTACAGGAACAACGCACTTGTAGGCCGCGTGAACAGGTCTATGATCTGAGAATGTGCACTTCAGAGATCTGTAGCAAATTGGTGTTGGTGGTAGAGGGAAGTTGAAATCGCGAGGATTGTTTGGGGGAATGAAGATATCGGTCTTGATCAATCCACCTGCGCGCTCCATCAGATTCAGGAAGATATCTGATTCGAATTCCAGCTCATCAAGACATCCAATCCTCATATAAGGACTGTGAGTACGAATTAGCACTCTGTCAGTGTATGAAGGAGTACGTTTCTTAGGTGATGTATCATAAATATCAGAGTTTTTGTCGAATTTGTATGTTGGTTTGAACTGAATTTCGGCTTCTTTGAAGCTCGCCATAATAGGACACTTCTTCTGCTGATTCTTGAGCTGATCATTTTCAAGAAGGATTCCAATCTTTTCGGCTGCGCATAACTCAACGACTTCATCACGCGGCATGGAAATTCTGTAGTTTAAGTCTCCTTGGAAAGGCATGAAATCTACATCATCGCCAACTGTTTTAACAATCAACCTGCATTGTTCGTTTCTTTCTTCATATGCGCCATCGTGAGCAGCAAGGTGGGCACCAACAGCAGCAAATTTAGCCTCTCCGATTTTGAAAGGAATATACAATGCAGATTTATTCGCAAAAATTCCACCTGCACCGAGTTTAATGATCTGGACACCGCTAACAACTGGTTTTGGTGTCATATTCTTACGAACAAGGAGGGCGATGTATACGGAACCGCATGATTCGTTGGCACAAAGTTCAAACTGAGAATCACCAAATTGTTGTTGAGCAACAGTCACTATGTCGGTCCATTTGTCTGAAATGTTGCTGTTTCCAGTAACGACTGATTTGACCGACATATCAATCTCCTGGAACGCAATGACGATGATATCAGAAAGCGCAGTCGGAACTTTGAAACAACGCATGATATCCGCCAATACTTCCTCCTTAGGCTTCTTTCCGGCGACGTTCCACGTGAGGAACGAAAGACGAATATCTTGCGGCGCCATGTAAAAGGCAGAATTTTGATAAAGGCACTGTTCTTCCCAAACAGCTTTTGCCTGCGGATTCATGTGTATTGGTGTCAAAATTGTGCAGCCAATGGATAATGCTGCCTTTGGTATGTTATCCATTGCGATTGATTTCAAAAACAATGTATTTTCGCTAACAAATTCGTCGTGGTGTTCGTTTTCGAGAATCGAGCAGCGTGAAAAATGTGAAACAAGAAGCTCCAAGTCCGTAGCGTTCTGAAAATCAAATGCAACTTTTATGCTTCCGTGATCATGGAATGTAATTGTGAGAGTGTCATTGATGAGCCCTGTTAAAACGTTAGCTGCGATAGGGATGAAGCAAAAGCCGATATTTGAGTCTTCTTTTATGACTAAATATGAATCTCGAATTTTATGACCTTTGATTAAGATGTCGATTGTGTATTTTCGTTTGTTCTGCTGATGCGTGGCTTTCGTGGAAATCCAGGGAATGGATTCTGCGACTGCCGCTTGCATCGACTTTTCTGACATAAATAATTTTGATTCTTATGCTTCATGGATTTGAATCTTCCACGAGTATCTGAATCTACTTTGTCATTGCGAATTCTGAAATAGACAAAAAATATCATTTTCAATTTTTCAAAATAAGGATTTTAGCTATTTGACGCTACTAAATCCATCGATTATAGTTTTTGTATCAGAGTTTTGACTAAAAACCACTCAATAAAAATGAGAATTTGTAATTTTTCGAAAAAAATTGTAACTTTTGATTATTTAAAATTTTAAAATGGTATGATGATTTTAACAGTCTGATGATTATAACCAAATCTCTTCACTTTTTCTTGCTCTAAATTTATGCAAAGAAACATAAATATGTATTACGTTGGTACATATCGCATTGAGTAGTTACTAATATATTAAGAAAAATATTTATTTCTTCGCGATGAATTAACATCTAAAACACTGATTAAGATTACTTAACATATTGGAGTATTTCGTTTGGTCCTGAGCCTGTTCTTGTGAAGTACTCTCCATCCATTTGTTCAAGGATACTTTTAATAAGATCCAATTCAGGTGGGAAGTATTGTCTCATGTCTTCAATAACTCTCGACTCGACATCACTTCGAGGAACGATGATTCTCTGTTTGAGAACTCTGACGATACTAGCTTTAATAAGATTGGACTTCTTAGAGCTAGTGTCTTCCTGGATCATCTGCTTGTTCTCCTTCTTTGTGGAAATAAGAGTTTGGACGATCAAATTCTTAGCTTGGTTATGGAAGTTGGGGTTCATTGAGAACCTGTTAGTATCGCTGACTGGATCTTCAGAGTTAGCTGGCTCTGTTCTAATCAAGAACTTGAGGTTAGAAAGTCTGACAAGACCGCTGAAAACGAGCTTCTTATCTTCTTCGATCTCTTCAGTGATCTCCTTTACTGTTGGATTCTTATGCTTATCGATTGTGTATATAATCTTGGCGCAAACTATATCTGTTGTGATGTTGTAGGTGGTTGGGCTCTTGCACCTGGAATTGGCAGGAACAAGCCACTTTGAATAAACTATTGAATAATCACCAAGAAGTGTTAAAACATGATTTGGATGTAGATTTGTATAATAGTGAATGAAAGCATCGTTGACAGGCTTAATGAAGTCTGGGACAGTCTTTTGTTCGACAATATGAAGTTTGAAGAACATTCTTTGGATGATAAGCGGAGAGAAGTCGATCTTTTTATAGCTGCCCCAGTCAACCGGTTGATTAGATATGTATTGCTTGAATGCCTGCTCAATTTCCTTACTCTTGATGACATCTTCGATTAAGCTCTGGAAATCATTGATGAAGTCTGCACTCTTTTCCTTACGAATTGCTTCTATGATTGGATACTCAATCTCTTTCAGTTTCTCGCCTAATTTAATCAAGCGAGAAACAAAGTTCTGTTCATATGTTTTGGCAAAGGCAATTTTATCTTTTGTATATCTGAAAAATGTAGCAATATTAGCTGGGAAGTTCTGAAGCTCTTCCTGCTTGAGATGCTTGAATTCTGATTTGATGTGAAAGTCAATATACTTATTAAAGTTTTCTACAATGTTGAAGTGTGGATTAGACCAACCATTTTGGATGCTTTGTTCGAAGGATTGCTTTGCGGACTTTTCCATATCAATATCTGAATTATCATTCTTCTTCTTTGAGCGTTCAATTCGGCAGAATACATCTTCGAATGGTTTTGTGCGGCTGATTACAGCAGCCATAATCTTACCAATTGTTTCATGTGGTTTCACTTTGTCTAATTCGAACTTGGAAATCTCAATTTCGATAGCTTTGCAAATCTTAGTGATAATTTGCTTTTGAACGTACTCTTTCCTCTGGAATCTGATGTAGCTATCACGAATTAACCATTTAAGATTAACACATTTATCGGAAGCCACAGCGGCGTAAATTTTAGGATATCCTTCGTCATCGTAATTGCAAAGCATTTCTTCATTCTTGAATAATGCATATTCGTGAGCTTTGTTCAAAATACGAATAACATCAGCATCTTCCCTGAGAATGTACTTTAGTAAAGCTTCTTCGGAGGTGAGCCTCTTTTTCATTTTCATAAGGAATTCGTTGAATTTTTCTTGTTTCAATGAAGCATAAGTTGTTTCGTAGAATGTTTCCGTCGATTTCTCTAATCTGTTGAGGAAATTTTGAATAAGATCGGGCTTCTTATCCTTGAAGTCGTAGAATAATGCTATAATGGTCTTGAGATGCGTTTTTGTATTTCTATCACTAATTTCACCATCGCCTCTTTCTGAATTTATTTGAACAATAATTGACTCGATGACTGAGTCGATACGGCTCTGGCCTCCAGTTTTAGTATCACCTTTTCCGTCAAGAATAATTTGTTTAAATTTTTGATTAAGAATTGCTATTGTCCTGTTCTCATCTTTATCAGAAAGTTTTGTATCATATTGGCTGTAAAGTTTAGGCAAAACATCGCAAAAAGAATTAAAATCGGAACAAAAACCAGAAAATTTGGAAACAAGTGACTGGCCGGCACCGCACTGGTCGATGTCATTGCACCATGACTCAAAATGATCCTTAAGGTGATTTCTGAGAGTTTCTGTGAGTTTCTGCATACAAGAATTGTTTACCAATCTGTTCACTGAAGCATGAAGAGGGCTCAAACTCAGTCTGGAGTGCGTCTTTCCGAGGATTGCTTTGATGCTCTCGGAAATGTTCGTTAAATCTTTGTCATTGGTCGTGTTGTTAGTGACTGCTCTCGGCATGAAAAAAAATTGAAAAATTAGCAAATGGAAAAAAAATTGGTGTTGGTTTACCACGGCGTCTTAGGGCGTCCCCGCTGTAAACCATTCAATTTTGAATGGTTTATGGAGTCCCCGACAAATTTTTTTCAAGACTTCGCGTCTCCAAATGAACTTCAACGTCCCCGATGAAAAACCCAACAAGAAGTGCTTTCTTCAGTGATTGTGCTTCATGCAAGTGCTGTTAAGCTTCGCCAACTCTCATCTTTAATAGGTGGGGGCTGCGCCGCCCGAAAATACATCGAAAATTTTCCGCATTTGTCGTTCATTTTGGGACGCGAAGCGTCAAAAAAAATTCGTGAGGGATGCCATAAACCATTCAAAATTGAAAATTGAATGGTTTACAGCGGGGACGCCCTGAGACGCCGTGGCAAAAAGCGTCCAAAAAATCCAGTCAACATTCACACTTAAGTTTTATATTGTATAAATTCATTGTTTTTGGTCCCTTTTGTTGAGTCAAAAAACATCCCAATTGGCAAAAATATTTTACAAGGCATTTTGATACTTTACATAACAAACTTTGCACTTTACATGACATAATCAAAAATTTTTGATGGCTGAATTTGTTGATAGATTGGATCAATCTTGGACACAGAAGTCTTATAACGGTCTGAAATCTTACGTCCCAGCATCAGGAACTGTTCCTGCTGATGTCGTTCCCGGTAAATATGAAGGAGGCTTCCAGTTATGGGAATGCACTGTTGATCTCCTTAAATTTATGGAAAAATATGATTTCACTGGAAAGCACGTTTTTGAGCTTGGCTGTGGACGTGGTCTTCCAGGCATTTACGCTGCTCTTCATGGCGCAGCTTCAGTTGTTCTTCAAGATTACAATTTAGATGTCATTGAGAAGCTTACCATACCAAACTGCAATTTGAATGGATGCCCAGAGAATATTATTCAGTTTTCTGCAAGTGCTTGGAAAGATTGTGAGAATTTGTTCCCAAACAAGAAGTATGATTTTGTTTTGGCTTCCGAAACAATCTATAGGAAGGAACAGCTTCCTGATTTCATCAACGCAATGAAACATCTTTTGGTACCAAATGGAATTGCTTTAATTGCCGCAAAGAGGACATATTTCGGTCTTTCTGGAAGTGTCTTTGACTTTACACGTGAAATTAGTTCTACATTCAAGTATGAGATGCATCATGTTCAAGATCCAGGCGTGAATGTTAAGCGTGAAATTGTTATTGTTCAATGGAAGGAATGAGCAAGTATCATACATAGAGATTTATACAATTAAATTATAGATTTGCTATATTATAATATATTATACCGCAACTTTATTTCTCTTTCTAACCTATTATTACACTATACATGTAAAACTATATAGCATCAAATAACAACACCATGTTTAGATCAAAAACAAAAAATTATATTTCATCAAATAAATCTAACTCATCTACCATTTCATAGTCATCTTCAAATGGATCATCACTCTCAGAAAATGAATATCCTGACTCTTGTGCAGATGAATATTCCGAATCTGAAGTGGTAGAGCTATAAGAATCGCACGAATCATCATCTAATTGAGCAACAATCATATTAGGACAGAGCATGTTGTTTATATTCTTAAATAGAGGAACAAAGAATATATTTTTGGTAGATTCATTTTCTAAGTTTAGAGTGCTCGTCTGTTCATTATATGAAATAAATCCATCATACTTTCTTGAGTATATGCTGTGATCGGTTATTTGCCAACTTTGATTTGATTTATTTGGATCAAATTTCAATAATATTATTTTTGTGCTCCCGCTCTCACATGAAGCCTTTATGACTATATCTGGCTCAGAACATGAGAAGAAAGATGAATTGTGATTGGGGAAATAAAACCAATATTGATTAATTTCTAATTCAGGTCAGAAAGACAAGAACTTTAATTTATTTTGACCATCGTTTTCTTTAAATTGAGATTCTTTTGTCAATGTATATTCTTCAGCAGCTATCGAAATAACGATTGCACAAGGAATATCAGGAATAGGATAAGGAAGGCAGTGATATGATATATCGATATTCTGGCACTCAAATGAGATGTGTTCGGGAACATTCGATGATAAAATAAATGTTTCATTCAATATATCTGTCAGAATTATGAATTTCTCTAGATTGGAGTTTGTTATCAAGTTGTTGCAAAAGTAGAATGTTTGAAACTGTTGGATCTGCTTGTCCAATTTTTTGAGCAATAATTTCGAATTTTTTTCATCAATTGGCTCCTCTGTCAGCACATACAATATGTTTGAAAGCAACGCAAAAACTTGTTTCTCTGCATTATAAATCCATATCTGTGAAATATCTTCAATATCTTTTTGCTTGGCTATGATTTTCATCTGCTCAGGCTTATTTTTGTCCTTCATTTCGGCTGACATTGCAATTTCTCGACCATTGACATTGAAAATTATCATGTAACTATCAGTTTCAGGCATTTTTTCGATTAAATTTATGATTTTCAAAATTTTTATAAAACTATTATATTCAAACAATAGAATTCTTTGTCCAAAAAGAAAAAGCGGTTTTATCTGAATAATCCTCTCAATCTCTCAAAATTAAACAAAAGTGAGAACAATTTTAACATTTTTCTTCACGTGAAGAATTTCATACTATTTGAATGGGTATTTTTAGAGAATTTGATATACATATAGATAGTATCACTTATGACTCCATTGTGCAAGACTTTTTCATTAAAGCACTCATCAAAGCCTTTCTTTGCAGAATGACAGTTCAAGACTTATTGGAATTACTTTTGTTTTGGTTTTGTTGGCAATGTCTAGTTCCCCTCATAAACAAAATGAACAATTCTGTTTATTCAATTTCCTATTTTTGATATCCAAGGCCTCCAAAATGGGTTTTTGGTGAGATATTTGTCAGCAAAATAGTGCACAAGGAAGCTAGGCAGTTAACACAGCCAAAAACCATTCTTAGTTAAAATATTGGCATGTAAACTATGCTTTGTCAAAATTCCCAAATACATGATTTGTAATAAAATTTAGTACGAAGGAGCATAGGGCATGTTGTTTCCATCCGAAGATGCAACCAAATAAATTTGAAATCATGCAACCAAATAAACTATTCAAAGGAATTTTTTTGTCAAAAATCACTAAAATAAAATGAAGATATCTGATCTTCTCTATTCCTTTTACCTCCTTATCACGCTGTTTCTCACTTACAGGCTATACGCCTCAATAAAGGATGTGGGAAAATTGACGCAAAGCAAATCATTCTATTCAGCATGTTCACAATTCTGTTACTACATTGTTGCATCAGATGAATTTTACCGATTAAGCAATGTTGATTATTGCATTTTCTTATGGTCGGGATTGATCTACTATCATTTGTTCAAATGGCTTAGCTGTGATAAACAGCAATTCCAAGTCAAAAATTTACTGCTTTCGTTGTCCGATTTTTTCAATATAATGTTTATCTTCATGACAGCAGATGCTAAATGGAATAATACCTTCTTTAATTACATATTATTTTATGAATTTGGAAACTACATTGCAGAGAAGATTTCGAAGCTTGGAATTAGAACAAAATTACCTACGCCAATGCAGCATTTGAAAATGATCGCGTATTCACTGATTTTAATTTTCCTATCATTCTCAATGTTCTTTAAGAATCCGAAAAAAGCTATGTATATTCCACTTGTTGCTGTGAATCTCAAAGGCCTCCTCTTACATTTCATTTTCTTAAGCGATTATGAATCTCAAGGAAATTCAAAAGATTCTTTCCTTAAACTGCAGTTAATCGATATTATATGCAAGTCATCTGTCGGTGTTGCGTTTTTGTTAATCATTTTGCCTCAATATATGCGCGGAGAGATCAACAATAACATAGATATGAATAGAATTATTTTTATTTTCCTTGGCATTTACAATTCCTTCAAACAATTCGTTGATGCAAGGATTCTCAGCAAGAAGATCGAAGAATTGCCAACTGTAGAGCCCGAGGATCCAACAGATTTATGCATCATTTGTAGATTAGAATTCAATGAAGCACCCGTTAAGAAGCTATCATGCGGACATTATTTCCATGCAGATTGCATTAGCAAATGGGTCGGAACTCACAATAAATGTCCTATTTGTAATCAATATATAACATTCGGAAATCATCCTGAGCATCAACACGAGCATGAGCATGAACGTGAACATCAACATGAGCATCAATTTGAACGTGAGCATCGACACGAGCATGTATATGAGCATCAATATGAAAACCTCAATAACCATCAAATCCAAAATCAGCCTCAAGGTCCACAAAGGAATGATACAGAATTTGACTTCAATCAAGTTTTAGATGATCAGACAGAATTCGACTTCAATGAAGTTTTAGATGAACAAAATAAATAAAATGTTAAACTAAAAATCAAAATAAGTCATTTCACGGCTGATCCCGAAGATATAGGCGAAGACTCTAGATCAAAAAGTCCAGAAATTTATACATTAATCTGCCTTCAATTCCTGCTCGATTATACGCATTCAAATAGCTTTCGGGCTTTATTATTACATCATCATGTAATTAAGATAGACTTTTATTCGGTTAATATTTTGCCCAAAAACTCATTATCCTCAACATCAAATCTCCTTATCAGGTACGTAATAGTTGTTATATTTGGACGTGATTTTGGTCGAATCCTTATTCATCTACAGAAGCTGTATTTTCTGCTGAGTCCACGATTTGATATTAAGCTTCTCATGAAAACTTGTTTGATTTCATCGAGAACATTTCATTTATGCTTTGCATCAAATTATTAACCTATACAGTATAATGTTGTAGAGTTTTGATGGCAATCAATGACATTTCTCTCAATTCGCAGCATTTTTAATCTAACAGTATGTGATGATGGTATGCACCCTATCAATGCTGACATCTTCTTAGGTATTTTTATATATATAAACTCTATTATGTAAAAAAATAAAAATACATGTTTAAGGTTCTGACAAAATTTAAATAAAATTATAGAATTTTTCTATGAGGTTTCTCAATTTCCTATCAATCCCAAATTTTAATGAGCAGTTTATGCTAGTATTAAAAACATAAGCATGTTCTGGAAGTAGGAATCTTATGTCAAAAAAGCTGTGTGATTGTCTAATATGTTGTGTCTGTCGAAAAAATAAAATATTTATTGATAAAGTCTTTTTCTGTTAGAAAAAAATCTTTATTTTGCAATTTTAATTCAGCCAATATGTTTTATTTTATATAAGCATGCATATCATGCAACATAACTTTTTTTGTGGGTGTCTGGAGGTTTGGCCAGACACCATTCAATTTTGAGGGTGTAAAACTGCTTGTCCAGATACCCACAATTTTACCCATTCCCAAAACAAACTATTATTTACCCTTTTAAGCCAATATCGCATGAAGAATCATGCTTAATATTTTCATTGCAAATCTTGTAATGGATATTTCTAGTTTGGCTTGATGTCAAGGGGCTAGGAGCACATCAGACTCTTTTGCCAGAACAATGCATGCTCATTTCTAGTATATGGTTTCAACTATTCTTAGATTGCAATCATGGCAACGAAAATTGATGTCTGTAATTTTTGACCCAATCCAACATCATGTACTCGTTCTATTGAGCTAAATAGATTACAGATTTACGCTTTATCAAATTCAGTTACAATAACTATCTATCACTACACATTGCCTAGCACACAAGCAAGCTAGGAAGTATGCTTCTTGAAAGTCAGTCATTTTAGCATAACACAATCGTACAAAATAAATTTCGATCTACAAAAGCCGTTAATTGTCTTACTGAACGAGCACGGTGCAAGTGTATGTGCCCAGCAGGACGATTTATGGCTCCTGCAGGTCGAAATTTATTTCAAAACGCATTATTTCGACAAATTTGATCGGAAACACCTGATTTCTGGCTCACTATATCCTGCTATATAACTAGCAGCATATTTTGAGCCAGAAATCAGATGTTTTCTATCACATTTCAAACGATTTCGACTCTTTACTTAGAACACAACATAATGATATCTAGTTGATGCCAGCATGTTATTCTCTTATTTATCCTACAAAATACCATAAATATCATTTGATATATTATTAAGTATTTTCAAAATTGCTTAATTTGTGGTTGATTTCCTCAATATAAGCGAGGCTCTGTAGAAAATCAACCAGAAATTGAGCAATTCTGGAAATATTTAATAATATCAAAATTAAAAAATGTTTATTTGTAAAATAAAGGTAGAAACATTACGACAGGCCATAGCAGCTGACTGACTGTAAGTAATAAGGACAAAGAACCTGTTCATATTGAAATGAGTTCGATCGAAGACAAAAAGGGTTTCGGCTTGTATTCTAAATGCAGAAACGCGACAGCTATTCGTCGCAGATGACTATTTGTAAGTTATAAAGCCAAATGGCTCCGAAAACGTTTTAATATGTTAAATCGGCATCATTTAAACGCTTCAAGATGCTAAAAAGGTGATAACATTCACTTCCAAGTGAGAAGGTCGCTGTACAAAGCATGACAATTGAAGGATCATGCACTCACTTTTAAAATGACACTTTTCGTTACAAGGGGTCCCCCCAACTAAAGTGTGTCTAGACACCATTGTCGCCGGAGGCCCTATTTTCATGGAAAACGATATGCTTAAAAACATAATTGCTATGTTTTCTCGGGTGAATCTATTCATGAATCTTACCACAAATATAGGATAGTTTATAAACAAAATATACGAATAAAAACATTAGAGAACATCACGTCTTCTTACGAGTTCAAGTTTCTTCTTTTCTTCTTTGGGAATGAATGGCTGTTCCTCATCCGATTTAAGCTCTTTGCTTCTTCGAGATCCAATGATAGCATAAGCAGCAAGGGCAATCGCAACCAAGACAAAACCAAAAATAATTTTTCCGATTTTGAACTTTGGTGTGGTATCAATGAGAACTCTTGTAGATGACCACGAGTTTCGATCAAATGAAATACTCACAAACTGAGGTTTATCATTTGATATCCATAAACAAGTACCCGTTGTGGAATTAGTAAGATTTCCATGCATTTCATTCATTCCGCAACGGCAATATACTTCAATTGGCGTATAATTTTCCGGTTTTTCAAATGAAATTTCAATTCGATTGCGATTTAATGTTGCATTCAGCAACATTGGCTCTGGAGCATCACAAAAATCAATTCCATCACCAATTAAACCAGGTTTACACAAACATTTTCCAGGATATATACAAGATGCGTTTCTATGACAATGATCGCATTTCCAGCACCCTGTAGATAGAATATCGCCTTCGTGGATATATCCTTCGATGCATTTGCAAGATCCATCATCAAGTTTAATTGTATTTTGAACTCCACAATCAGGCAATTTAACATTTCGTTTTGATTCAATAAAAGGTTCGTCAATTCTGATAAATTCAGACATAATTTTTGCAATTTTTTCTTTGTCTTGAGATTTCACAATCTCTTTAACTTTATCCATGAAAGGATTTTTCTTTCCTGGTACCAACTGATCAAATGGCGGTATTGTGTACTGTTCACCATCGATCTCTATTGGATTGTGTGTCCGAAAAGATAGTAAGAAAAAGATTAATAACACCACAGAAATGCATAACCTTATTAATTTAACATTGCTCATTCTGATGTTGCCATTGAAAAGCTTCGACACCCTGAATGGCCAACGCATAGCTATTAGCCAGCAGACTATGTTACTCTGAACATCACATGTAGAAGCTGATTAGAGAATATGCCCTACAAAGTGTGCTTCAGATCTTGCGTTAACATTCGGATAGGCGTAACGTCTTTTAAAAAGGCGTAATTACCTTGTATTCAAATGATTGTCAATAAAAGAATTCAAAATGATACACAAATGAAGAGAAATCAATGCTTTGAAGAGAAGTAACATGAAATTAAACGTTCCATTTGGAAGGACTGATCTTGAGAATTTCATTAATCATGCTTTTGATATCTTTGATATATAAAGTTCACAGTTCAATGAGTGGGTCAATGGTCTAGCGGAATGATTCGCGCTTCGGGTGCGTGAGGTCCCGGGTTCGATTCCCGGTTGGCCCCTTTTTTACCCTTTTTAATTGGAAAGCTCACAAAATAAATTGTCGGCTGATTTACCCAAAGTTGAACTGGAAAGCAACTATGTAACACCAGCCAAACGTTGTTCGGATATTCTCCAGAAATATTCTGAAGTTGACATTCTTTCTAACTCTATGATTCGCGAAATATCAGCTCATGTTTTTGAATTAGCGAGGATTAAACAGATATCTGAAGTTAATATCAATATAATTTCGAAATTTATACAGAAACAATGCGATTTTATAAAGCAAACTAATGAATTTCAATTCGAATTGATTGAAATTTGTCTGAGTTTTTATGCTGCGAATGATATGCCTACAATGCTATATAAAGAGGTCCAAATGAACACGATATTGAGAAGTATTTTCAAGTTTTGCGGGGATAATTTCTTAAAAACACAAGAAAACAATATTTTGCTACATAAAATGTTTCCAATAATTCGCCTTTGTGCTAAACTTATCGATAGATGCGCTTTACCTGACTCACATTTAAGTTTCTTTGTAACTTTTGCTGTTGAATTTTATTTCAACTCAGCATCATCTTCACCATTACAAGCTGCATCGTGTTCACTTATTTCAGCAATTTTTAAACGTTATGAACTCGAAAGGAGCCAAATTTTAGGCGAATTGTTTTATAACATAGAAAGGAAAGTTGGCAAACCAAAATCACTTGTTTTCGCAAAAACAGAACGTGTGCAGATCAATGCCTTCTCAGCAATTCTTTTTAATATCATTCAAGCATCATCAATTTATCCAAACTCAAGCGATTGCTGCAATTCTGATGTTGTCCAAGATATATTGAACAAGCTCGAGGAACTGGAGCCGAAATATATTGAAATGTTCTCGAACGATGTTTTTATTTGTTTAACACATCCTCAATACCCAGCTTCTGTCTCAATCCTTCCTTATTTGCTCAATCTCTTATACAAGCATATCACTAAGAAGTCGCCACTCACTAGGGTTGCTATCACAGCATTTTGCAAGGGATTATCTGCCGTTTTGGCTTTCAGAGAAAAAATGCAGTCTGATTTTAAGATCGAATTCACTCCCGAAATTCTTAGAGTTGCTCAAATAGAAGATAGCAATGTTGAGATAAATGAGAAGTTTCCTGATAACGAAAAGCATAGGATTCTCTCTGAGTTTTGCATTCTGTCATTTGTCAAACAAACCCTAAAACTTTTAGATACAGATGACACAGCAATTTTCTGCCATGTTTCTCATTGGTCCTCTTTGAAGAACATGGATCAGAATGAATCTGATTTCTTAGATCAATGTTGGCATTGCCAGATTCCTGAAGTAGTTCCATTGAAATTCTCTGAAGTTGAACAATTACACGTTGTCATGTGTTCCCGTTATAGCGTGTTCAATTCAGTTCTTGTGATCATTTCGAGATTGCTTTGCGGTCTTAAAAACACAAGTTCCACAATCAGAGGTATGGCATTAAAGGGCTTTGATCAAGTTGTTTCGAAAAATACGAATTTCCTTTATCATCCTGATTTAGTTCCATTAATTCAAGGTGCCTTTGTAGATCCATGTGGAAGCATTAGAGATGCGGCTCTTAGACTTGTTTCTACATATATAGAACAGAATGAACAGATTAAATCACCATACTTCCCTTTAATTATAGAGTGCCTTAAAGACACTTCGCCGTCCATTGTCCGCCAAGCATTGGTAACAATGGGTTCACTCGCACAATCAGCAGATCAGACACAATTTCCAAAATTATGTCATATTTTAGTTTCCAAAATCGAAGATGAAGTTAATGCAGTTCGAGTTTCGGCGAAATCTTTATTAATGCAATCTCTATTCGAATATTCTGATGATCCATTTACGATATTTGTAGATATTGCTAAATCAATCGATATTGAGACAAACAAGTGGTGGACACAGTTTGTGAAAGATTGCTTCGTTAAATTCCCGGAAAAAGTTAGAGAAATTGTCCAGCAATCAGTCATTGTTGCATGCGATGATCCTTCTGAAATCAATAGCAGAATATGCTTGAACTTTTCTAGTGTCCTTCCATCATGCGCAACTGAAAAACATGAATCTCTTATCACTGCTATAATGTCTGCAGAATCTGATATTTCAATTACATTCCTTATTCAATCAATGAATTTTATTGTTCCACACATCTTGTTCCCGGCTATGGATAGTTTCTCTTTATTACTTTCATATCTAGAAAGCCTTGTTTGTACACGAGGAACTTCTGTTGTCAGAGTTACACTTGAACTGATTGTCAATATAGTCACAAACATCACCCCAATGGATCCGATTGTTAGATCAATGCAGATTCAATATGCTGATATTCTTCTTCAATCATCAGCTGGTGCAAATGTCGATGAGAATTCTGTCCTCAGAGCCATTTTTGTAACAGGCGTGTTGTTGAGATTAGCGGGCTGGGTTTCTCCGCAAGGCAATGTCAATAAAGTTGCCTCTATTTTGGGAAGATTCTATATGGGAGATTCTCCTGCTGTTAGGCATCGTGTTCTTGCAGCATTTGTTGACATATGCCTGAAAGATCCCTCCCAGATCAGAGTTGGAAGAAATCTTGTTGGAATGGCATTCAAACGAGGTGATGATGCCGATGCTCTATCTTTTATTAAGACCCTTTTGGTAGAAGAAGCAAAGGTAGACTTCGTTACAGCCATCGATGAAATTAAAGGCAACTCTGCTGCTCCTCTTATCGGCCAATATACGAAGCAGATAACGCAATGCTTCAGGCATCAACTTGAAAGTGTCAGGAGTGACGCCTTAGCCTTAGTCAAGATCAGCCTATCGCATGGTTTAATTAATGCGCATGAAGTACTTCCGTTTGTAATTGCAATGCTCTGCAGTTCAGAATGTAGTGCTAATGCAGCCGAAATCCTCAAAAATGCATCGATATCATCACTTGAGAGTGCTCTCAAAACCAGGATTGCTGATGGAATTGAATCAGCCTATGAATATGTCAACGCCTTTCCAGAACGTTCCAAACGAACTGGAATCGTTGAGTTGTTCAACATTATCAAGAATCCTATAATCAGGAAAGATATCCTTTCAACTTTAGCCACAAAATTATATTCCCAAATGGACTTGAAATCAGATGCCATGAAATGCCATTGGTTATGTGAAGTAATAATTTCATTACCATTTGAGTATCTCTGGGAACCTTTCCATATCTGTGCAATTTTCCAGAAGACAATATGCAAGAACTGCCATAATGTTCTTATCGAAGCTGGAAATGCTATCGAGGTTGTATGTGGTGATAAGCAGAAGCAAATAACATTGCTACCTCCAACTTGGTATTCTTGTCTCATCGCTATGAAAACCGCGCATTGGCTTCGAAGAAGATACCAAGTTAGTACGAAGAAGCTATTTTCTGGAGAGAGACCGCGCGAAGACAAAAGGCCAGTTAAAGTCGCTTTGATACCGAGCATCGATATTGACTCGATCAAGGTCCCTCAAGAAAACTTGGAAAGTCTCACTCCTGAAATTCTTGATATTATTGCCCAGCTTCAGAGTGTTGTTAGGCATGAAAGAGCAACTGAAGAGAAATCGAAACCATCAATTCCTGAATCAAAGAAGTGATTTATAAAAATATTACTGTTTTTATTAAATAGATAGCTTCATATGTTTATTTATAGTATATACTCTATTGCTCTCCTGAGAGTTGGTTATAAATACAGTTAGCAATGACACCTTCTTTCTGCCCTTCAAAATCTTCTGTAATGGAATAAATTCTATCCATAATATCATCATCACCAGCGATTGCCTCAATAGCTGCTGTATTTCCTTGCAAGAATAAATCAGCAACTATGGCTTGTAGTGCTCTAAGGATTGAAATTCTTAAACTACGAGAGTCTAAGTCCAAATATGTCATTAATTCTGGGATGAGTTCATCGCTCAGCAATTTATTCATAATATCACTATTTCCGTTATAGAAGAAGCAGCAGAGCAACTCCACAATTAATTGATCACAGGCATTATCATATTGATGTCTCATTGCCATAATGGAAGCTGCAACATCTGATTCGAAAAGATACTGAATTCCAGATTCTCCGTTTTCTGCAATGCAGAAGAAAATTCGAAGTGCAAGTTTGATTTGTGTCTTGTTGCTACTGCCCAAAGACATCATCAAGAAATCGAAGGCTTCTAACTTTGTGAATATCTTAAAGCAGTTTTTGCTGCTCTTTCCAATCTCTAGAAGGAACTTGAGCGCATCGGATTTCAACTCATCAAAATGAATGATACTCTTGAATGCAGTCGCAATCTGTGTTTCTTCGGAAATCATTGTTAAACCAGCATCTGATGATGCAAATTCGGTTAAAATAGCTGTGTAAATCTTGGCATTATCAGATTCTTCGTTTGGATTTACTAAATTTTGAATGACTACGTCAAAGAATTCGCGCATAAAAATAATATTGTCTTTAATGCTCGAAAGTGAGAAAATGAGTAAAGCTGCAGAATTTCTTAGTTCTTCTGATTCGTTAATTAAGAAATTCTTGATTGCTAAACAATATTCTGGATTTTGAAGAAATTGTATTGCAATTTCGCTGCATTGTTTAATAATTGCAGCCAGCAAATTGAAGGCTTCAGTGTTTGGTAAGAATTGCCAAATTCTGTTAAACAATGAAGCATAATCGAAATCTGGTTCAAAAAATTCGATAATTAAAGATAAAATAATAAGTATATTTTCAACATGATGTTGGTCAAGTTGTTCAGCGACATTTAAGAGTCCAATAATCGAATTACGAAAATCTTCCATCATTACAGGAGGAATAAACTGATCTTCTAGGAAACTAACGAAATATTCAACAGCGAGAAGCTTATTAGATAACTCTGGTGAATGAAGTTGGTTGATTTGGATTTGAATATCATCGAAACTCTCATTTTCGATCGCACCGACTCCGAAATGCTGTGTTACAGTAACTCCACGGTTTTCGATGATAGAATTAGCTTTATCATCACGCCTGTTTCCCTCATATGTAACGCCATGCATCTTAAATTTTTGCCTCTATTTTACACGGCAAAATTTTATATTTCTTGGCATGTAATTTTGAGATGTCAGATATCAAAATCTCTAAACGTGCAAAAAATCTTGAATGTCGAAAAATTACAAACCTATCATTCACGATTTAGTTTCATCATTGAATGATCTTAAGGCACGGCGAGAGATTGCAATTGATAGTGGAAATGACTTTCTTAGCCAATTCATTCCCCAAAAATTAGATATTCCTCAGGACCAGCTTAACAGAATTAACCAGAAATACAAGATAGACGAGGCAGAATTATATGAAGAACCTTCTGAGGACTTGATTCCTGTAAGACAAAGAACTCTATCGCTTACAAATCAATTTATATTCTCGAAATTCACAAAAATTCCTCAAGAAAAACCCAAGAAGAAGTCTGAAGAACACGAAGAACAGAAGCCACCGCCAAAACCACCAGTTGCTCTCGTAGATCGCGATACACAAAGTTATAGAAATCAATTAACGACAACATATCATTTTCCAATCCAAATTTTCGAAACACAGAACGCAAAGCCTGTGATACAGTACAACACACAAGCAACAAATACGAAAGAAACAAGAAAACGAAATGAAGCGACAAATACAGAAGCTCTCCTTCCACAATACGAAGCACGATGCATGGAACTTATTCAGAGCATCATCAACGATGCTCCACTTACTGCTTCATCGATGCCATCCGAGGAAGCTCTCGGTGATCTTTTGCTTCAATTTGTCAATCAAATCTTGAGGGATGCTCCTGATTTAGAGGCAAAACAGAAGCCAAAGACAAGCAGCTCCACATCGCCATCAACACCGCAGTTGAAACCAGATGTTCCATCAACTTCTATATCGGTTGAAAGATCAATGGCGACCGCAACTGTTCAGTGTTCTGCAGCTGACACTGTCGATAATGGAACGCAAACGCAAGGCAGAATCTCACTCAGAACGCTTGTTTCTAAACAAGGCCCAACAATCGATCCTGTCAAACAACCTCCAAAGCCAGAAAGCACATTATATATTTCTCCTGGTCCAGCAGTGTCAAACCCTGTTCCAGATAAACCACCAGTCAGGATCGGATCAAGTTTCAATATCGATCGACCTGAGTTTGAGTTTCCTCCTTCACTTCGCATCGATGAGAGTGGACAAAAGGATGATATTATCTCACCAACACCGGCTCCAAAGCAGAAGCAAACGCTGCAATTGGAAACAATTGTTCGAGAATCATTCGATGTGAAACCTAACAAGCAGAAACTTGATATTGGTTCCAAAAACAACTTCAGTCAACCACATCTTATCACTCAGCCCACACCAGAACCTCCGTTTATGGATTTAGAGCCTCCGCAGCCGCAGCCTAAGCAACCAATTCAGCAGCCACAGACTAAACCACCACAGAAGAAAGGAATTGAGATTCCACCGCTGGGCACTATATTTGCCTTACCATCTGATGTCGAAGACTTGAGCTCTCTTGATTTGGCATCAATGTTATCAGATGATGGCGAACTTGCAACAACATCTGGCAGCCAGATAACAGGAAGCTACTCCCCTAGTGATGCTGCAAGCAGTTATTATAACAACGAAGGCTCTAGTATTGACACAAGTGCAATTAACAGACTTATTGAAGGTATCTCAGATGATGACTCTGAGATTGACTCCAAGATACAGAGCACTTTGAATGATATAAGTGTCGGAGAAATTGTGTCTAGTATATTAGATACTGAATCTAGTCTCAGTATCAATGATTAAATAATGTATTGAAGATTTTATGGGATTTTTTTATATTTCAAAATCGACCGCATAACCTATCTTTTCTACTTAATAGATATACAGCAAAATATAACAATCGAATTGTTTTGAATATACTCAAAATAAATGAAATTACATTATAAGGAATATAGAATTCGTTTTAGTATATGATATTAAGTATAGGATTAAAGGAATTGATGGTAATATTGAATTGATCAACAAAATAGGCATGAAATCAAAATATTTTAAAGGAAAACTGCTATCCTGTGTGCGGGCATATCTCATATGTTGTAAAAATAGGTAAAATGTATGTTTGTCAGGATGTTTAAATTAATAAACGTACATTTAATGACTGAGAGCCTTTCCGCAGCGGAAGTCGATCTAATCAGGAAGGCACTTGGTAATTCTAAGACCCTCACTGAAAAGGAGATCGGAAATTTACTCGGTAGGGAGACAAAAGGCCTGAAATCAAAAATTACAAAATTTCGCGCACAGTTAATCGATCAAACAGTTTCGTCAGAGTCAATCGCAGAGTCCATCAACAAGCTACTTACCAAAAAGGCGTCTGTTCCACCTCCAAAGTTAGTAATTGCAGAAGAACCAGCCGTTGTCTCGATTTTACCTCCAAAAATGCGTGCAAAGGTCCCAATGCTTAAGACACCTACAGAAAAACTATCAGCGCTTGATAAATCTCCATTACAACTCTCGAATAATCGATCATTGTCATCAGATTTTGGTTCACAAGTTAGAAAGATAATCACATACCCAAAGATATCAGAAGGTACCGTTAGTCCATCTCCAGCGCATGCTCATAACCCAGACCCTGAGATTGGATCATTAGCTGTTGTTGTCCATAAGTTATTAGGTCCAGCTCACATTTGCAGGATATTGTCGAGCAAGATTGAAAATGGAACCAGACATTACCTCATTGCCTTCTTCCAGAGGGGCCTCGACCCAGGATACGTTTCAGGCGATTATTTGTATCAACTGCATACACATGTTGGATTCCCATTGGGAGATGAGAACGAGTGGAAGGATGTCATAGAAAATCAGAAGTGTTCTGTTGACTGGCTTTTAGAACATATTTATAGTGCGGCACAAAACTTAGTTATCAAATTCTCTGAATTCCAACTACACTCTGGGTTGGTCTCAAAGAACGGAATAAGGCCGGATCCAAATCAAACACAGCAAATTTTGTTTTTATCAGTTTCTTTCGCTGCCGTCTTACTTCTATGCTATGTTGGAAGCCGCTATAAGATTCCAGACAGCAAAATCCAGATAATTTTAGATATAATTATAAAGACTAACCCAACAAAATTCCAAACGACGAAAACAATCATGAATGATATTGCTGAATCTCTGAAATCAATATTAGATCTTCCAAAATAAATGTTTCACTCCTTTTGTACCATGGAATTCTCTTCCCAACTTGAAATAACAAAATTATATATTAATTTTTTCATTTTTTGAACCTTCTCATCTATAAATGCTCTTATATTGTCGTTGCAAAGCATATCGCATAGTTTATTTTAGGTCAATATTTTTAAAAATAGATTAGGGTCCCCCCTATTTAATTTTGTTCGTTATTTTGTGTTTATTATTCATTATTTAGTGTATCGATATATTTACATGATTTGAAATGTTGTGTTAAAGAAAAAATCAAAATGCAGCAAAAGCCTCCTCTTGAATTGATCCAAAAAGCGGCAAATGCGTGTGCGACGGATCAGATTGAAGAACTAAGGGCACTCATTCCTGTGCAGGTTCAGCCTGACTCAAGCGTACGAATTTTTTATTCTAACACAACAGATAAAGAAATGTTTTATTTCTGGCTTTAGACATTCCGGAGGAACACTCCTACATGTATGCGCGCATTTCGGAAGTACAAATTGTGCCGCTTTTCTTATCAGACATGGAGCATCACCGAATATTATCGATAAAATTCTTCATTTTCGTTTAAAATTCATCATAAATTTATCACAGAACTCCTCTGCTTCTCGCTTCTTGGCAGGGCTCTGTCCCAATTATTGTAGCTTTACTTCGTGCAGGAGCTGATCCAAATATTCAAGAAGAAAGCATTTATCATTCACTTATTCATTCTTTCCTCTACACAGAGCCGCAATTCGTGGTTTCGCAGACATTATACAGCACCTAATTAAAGGTGGAACTGATCCCAACTGCGTTGACTATGAGGGATATACACCTCTACACCTTGCAGCAAAAAGTAGTCATTATGATGCTTGTGAAATACTTTATCGTTTAGGAGCTGATCCCACTAGAGCGAATAATTTTGTGTTTTCTCCACTTGATTTTGCAAAACGCTATGGATTTGATGATATTGTTCAATTACTTTCTACTTCACGATCTAAGTTAGTATCCAGCATGAGTAGCCGCGGAGAGCCTCCTAAATCGGTTGGATCTAATAGAGAAACGCAAAGTGGAGCAAGAGATTCGAGTGTTAGAGACTCTGCAAGCTCTCACAAAGAACCAAGTATTCTTAGTTCAAATAGAAAATAAAGCCATTTGTTTGTTACTGAATTATTTGTTATGAATATAATATTTACAAACATCTATAAATTATTCGGAAGTTAATCCGATTGAGTAAGCGTAACCAGACGAATTCTGGATCGGTAGAACTTCGGGCTCTATTACACACCATTCATACCATACGGAGTTCCCATCGGTCTTCCTAGCAATCCATAGCTTCACAACTTGTCCCTCAGATACTTTTATGGGTCGGCGAATTGGAACATAAATCTGATACCAAGATTCCATACCAGATGTTCCACTGAGGGGACTGTTTGTCATGATTACATCATCATATAGCTGCGATGAGAAACATCCACCAAATCCGTGAAGAGTTGTATTACAATTTATTGGAAATTCCAGGATTTTTTCTGAATAAAAATCTGAATTATCTGATGGATGTCTGAATGCGAATACTTCTTTGAATTCACTCAATAGATTTGATGTATTCATTGAAACAACCCACATCATGTCGAGATTGCTGTTGTTGGCCAATGTCCATAAATGATGTGAGCATATAGGCGCTAAGTAAGATGTATAATTTTGAGGAATAGAAATTGCATCTTTGTTCAAAACTTTGTTACATCCCAATAAGCACTCAGGAGAAAGCTCATTATCTCCAAAGCTTCCAAGAAGCTCTGAAACGACAATATCAATACCTTTTGGAAAGCTCAGATTTCGCATATCACCCTCTTGGAATACTACAGATTTAGGCCAATCTTTTTGGCATCTTTGCTGAAGGAGGATCGAAGCTGCGTGATTTTTCTCAACAACATAAATATCTGTGAAGCCTGCTTTGAGAACTCTGTCAACAAGTGGGCCACGTCCTGCTCCAACAACGGCTAAAACTGCATCTTTTCCTTTCTTTAGGAAAGCTTTTTTCATTGCTTCTTCGTATAAATCATATTTAACGCGATCCATCTCAAATACTTGGTATATCGATGATGACAATTGTTTTGCTAATGGTTGCATAGGATTTGCGAGAATGTATTTCGATATTTCTGGTTCAACACGTTCTAGAATCTGCGAAACAGATGCAAGATTGAATGGGAAGTCTGGGAGATCTGTTGTTAAAAATGTAGGTACGACTCGACGGTTGGCTTCAGAAATGATAGGAATAAATTCATCTTTGATGAATTTATCTTGAAAGTGCTCTTTTGTTAGATACACAGCACTCAATGGTAGGATTTTCCATGCATTCCAATCATTAATGTTTGTTGTCAAAGTAACCCCTGCTGAAATCAAAGGAGAAAAATTGGTTAAAATATGAAATGTGATAAATTGTTTTGGAGTATCACACATGTATATATATCGAATTTCTGGGAATTTGACGATATATTCTAGTAATTTTGTAGCAGTTTCGTAAGTTCTGTCTTCATTAGAAGAAAAGACAATGACTTTCAGTGATATGTATGATAAAATTTCGAACAGTTCGTTGTTTAGTTGTCGTTCATTTATAAATACTGCAGTTTTTTCAGGCAATAAATCATTTTTCATCTGAACTTGAGAATACATGCTTTCCTTGATAGAATCAAGTGACAAACAGGCATAAAATGGTATTTCTTTGAGATATGTCTCTGATATTTTGGCTAATTCATCAATATCATTGAATTTGACTCCAATTTGTGCATTCATGAAAAATGATTTTTTCAATTTTCATTTTGATTTTTTTATAAAAAATTCCAAGTTTCAAATTAAATAAAGCGCATTTTCTTAAAACAAATTTATACATATATTTGATAATAGCATTGGCCCTAATTTTCATTTATATCTTGCTCAATTATGTCGAAATTCAATTCAATGTTGAAATTTATGTTTCTTTGTAATGCATAACTATATTCTATATGAAATATTACAATACAGTAAATGATTTTCACTAAATATTTGATCATATGACAATAAAAACAGAAATATTTAATATATTCAAAACAAAAATCAAAAATCTTCATGAAGAACATGCTCATTAACTTTATCCCAGTTTATCTTTTTTGAACGTTGGGGCTTTTGTTCTTTCTTCGTCTCTTTGAGTGAAGGTTGTAAACTAAGATTCAGATGAGATTCAGCAACGTGAATAGTATGCAAAGCTTTCTGTCTATCTCTCGAAACAGTTGATGGAGCTGGATTTTTCTTGAATGCAACAAAATCTGTTTGTGTATGAGACTCTTGCTCGGGTAGAGTCTTTTCCGCATGCATTTGCAGGTCAACGAACAATGGTTCGACCTCAATTGGCTCTGTTGGAGGAGGAATTTGTAACATCTCGAAATCTGATTTGATTTTTTTCGCAATTTGTCGGCTTTCCATGATTTTCTGATCCATTGTTTCGAAAACATTTTCTTTTTGGATAATATGTCGCACAGATGAAGCTTCAACCAAAACGTCTTCTTTTATAGATGTTATTTCCGATTGTTCAAATGCTGTACTCTTTTGTCCATCCCACTTCTTCTTTCCTTCGGGTGAAAGAATGTCCACTGGTAACTTAACGATCAATGTTATATCACCAGATGGTTCTTGTGGATTTTTAAGACTTGCAAGGAAGGCTCGTTTCTCTTGTGCTGTTAATGGAGGCAATGGAGTCTTCCATGCAGGAAACTTTGGAGATTCGTTTGTCATTGTCACTTTTATAAAACAATTTTATAACCTTATAGACACTTTTCATAAAATTTTAAATGGTTAATTTCACTCAAAAAGTTTTATATAAGGAGACGTTTAAGGAAGCCCAGGTATTCGATACCAGTATCAGTATGCTTCAGCTCTTTATGTGTCAGTTTATTAAGATCCATTCGCACTCTGATCCCGGTGCTCTTTATTTCTCTTTAGGAAGTTACGGAATTCCTTCAATTTATAACTGCATATTCAAGGAGTGTACTTCTGTTGCTTCAAATGGCGCGATGTTCTTATCAGCCGAATCTTTCAATTTAATAGCTTCATGTATTGAAAATTGCGAGTCATTCTCTAAATGTCATGCTTTTCAAGGTTGCACAAATCCGTTGGGTAAATTATTTTTCAACGAATCTATGATTTCGGGTTGCACATATCGATATTATAGCCGTGGACAAGCAACTATCGCTATTTACTCAGGAAGAAATGTTTTCGTTGACATGAATAGTACATCAAGTTATTGTGAGCGTGGACCGTCTGGCTTATCGCTTGTTTTTCCAACATTAGCTTTCATGCATTATTCTATGCTTCATAATGCATCGGGCTTATCAGTAATCTCGCTATCTTACTGCGAAAGACCATTAGAAGTACTCAGTTCAATTATTCTAGGAAATAACGTAACAACTTTATTCCACCTTCCAAACGTTGTTGTAGGTTTTACAAACTGTATTTTCAGGAATAATACATTCAACACTTTCATGGAGATGGCTTCAAATCCTTTACTTATTGGCTGTTACACAGATATCACATTTACATCAGGAACAAAAGCTTACTGCTCTGAGAAAGTTAAGGAATTCCCATCTATATTCTATCACAATACTTTCCATGGTGTATGCAATATTATTGACTTCAAATCTCCTATGCCCACTGCAACACCCCTTCCAACTTCTACTCCGAAGCCAACTCCAACACCGAGACCAACACCAGAACCTACTCCATGGCCCACAGCATCTCCAGTCCCAACCAAATCAGCGTTGCCAACACCATCACGTTCTCCACTTCCAACACCTATTCCATCACCGGTTGCAACTCCTGCTTCTACGCCGCAGCCTACAGCAGTTAATAAGCGTATCGTCATTGATCCAGATGATGATGAAGATCATAGAGACGACGACGATGATGATAACAAGGTTCCAGATATTAAACCAGACAGACAGGATGATGATGACGATGACGAGAGTTGGGATCAAAAGCACCAGAATATTCCAGACAAAGATAACGATGATGATGACGCTGGTGATGATGAAGAAGATGCATGGGAGGATTCCAATAGGCCTAAACTCGGACCTGATGGAAAGCCAATCAAGCAACAAGATAACAATAAAGTTAAAGAAAAGCCAAAGAGAGGTGGCGATGATGATGACGACGATGATTCAAGTGATGCCAACTGGCTTGATGCTCCTAAGACCACGCCACAGAGACCAGATCAGAAAGATGATGACGATGACAATGATTCAGATGATAACTCAAAGCCAAAGGCTCGACCTGTCATTGAAGAAAAGAGATAATTTTTATATTAGTGTTTTTGTAAAATATAGTGTTTGGATTTTTATATTTAGTTGATTTTCTATTCGAACTAAAAACATAACATTTACTTACATGATAATTACCATGATACTCCCAACTTAATCAGAGAGGACTTATAGGAACAGAGGTGAACTCTTAAAGGTTCTAGCCTATACACTAAATCTAGGCTAATTCCATGAGTTAAAAACCATGCGATAATTTGCGAGAAATCACCAAGATGATCTGTATAAGAAAGAACTAATGGCTTGTCTCCCACATAGCAGCATGGATTAAACCCGTGTTGGTATAAAATGTTTAAAATTTGCACAGCTTCAATTGGATCACTTTGTTCCAAATAATAGGGTCCAGGTCTTCCTTTTTTATCTAGTCTATTGACATCAACGCACCCACTTTTTAAAATAAGAGAAGCAGCGGACGAACTCATGGATTGGCAAATATAGTGAACTGTCCATTTCCCGAATGATCCAGAAGAAACGTCTAAAAGTTCCGAATTATTTACAATAAGTTTCACCAGATTAATATCAACTATATTATTTGATAATGCAATATGGAGTGGGAATTGAAAGCTATAGAGTACATCAGGCGAAAATCCATTTTGTATTAATGTTTCGACAAGTTTAACACGTCCAAATTTAACAGCATTAATCATTGGTGACTGATCATAATGATCATTTTGCGTTTTAAGATACTTTAACATATGAACTAATACCTCAACGTTACCTTTTCTTGCGGCAGTATTCAAAGCAGAAAATTCATCATCGGTTGTATCAATTATGACTCCATTTTCGCACAGAAGTTTAACAATTAAATTTGCATTAACATCGACAGCAAGAAATAAAAAACTTTCTTTTGCACCTGTATTCCAACGTGCGGATGATGGATCAGTGCTTATTATATACGCCGCTACTTCCTCTGAGTTATTTGCACAAGCATAATGTAATGGAGTATAATTCGAAGGAGTTTTCATGTTAATATCCAATTTTACTACTCTATGAAGATACACAAAAACATCTAAAGATCCAAAATAAGCAGCAATGTGTAATAAGCCAAGATAATTCTTAGGAAGATATGCAGGTGCTGATCCTTCAGGAATTTTAAATATTGTGCCAGCTAGCAGGTCCTTCCTTTGTGAAGTAAGTGACGGTACATTGTTACATAGAACACTATTCACAATGTTCTCCTCGAATTGATGCATACTTGCCTCCTTTAAAAAGTGACAACTTTCAACTGGTCTGTTTGCATCCAGAATGAATTTGTCTTTACCAAGGACCATCAGTCTTTCACAAGACTACATTGCATTCGACTTCGGCGCTGACAATAATATATGCAAATTATCGGCAAATGGGGAGTTATTTTTAAATGGTCAAAAAATCGAAAATTTTAAAATAAAAATAGAAGGAGATATCAAGAGATTCTCATTTTCTAACAATAAGTCAAAGCTTCTCATATACTTACAGAGTGGAATTTTCATCTATTCGTTTGGAGATCATAAATTAGAAGAATTAACCGATAAAGTTGATGATATTACAGCAGTTATCGATGTGCAGTGGTCCCCAATTGGTCAAAATCTTGTAATACTCGAAGAAAATGGATTGATTTATTTCTTCGATTTAAACGGAAGAGCTAGTAATTTTATGAGTGTGGACTCGCCAGTATCTTTCTCAACCTGCTTTGAAAAGAATAGTTGGAATCAGTTTTCAGTAGTTGTTGCAACAAATTTCCAATATCTTGTTACTATCAATCCATTTTACCCAGATTCTTTCAAAATGTCAAGCCAAGAATTCAACCTATTAATGAAGCAAATCCCTGAGCAAGATTTTGATTTAATTTTGCAACAATTTACAGAAAATCAGGATGAATATTCTACAGATAGTTTTGGTTTCCATCCTGAAATCATCCAAATTACTAATCAATATGATGACTCCATTTCTTCTGTTATAATTTGCAATAAGAACTTGTATGTATCTTTGGCGAATGGTGAAGTCCTCGTTTATGAATACCCGCAGTTTGTTCCATCGGAATATTCTGACTCTTTGACTTTGAAACTGAAATTGACATATAAATTTGACAGTAATACTCAACTCGTCAAAATCAATCAATCAGTTTATGCAAAAACAGATGGAAGTTATCTTTTATTAGAATCAGTAACAAATTCGGACATCAATCGTCGATTCGAGTTTATCAAAGAAAAGCAAAAAGAACTTCAAGCCAGACAAGCAGAACTAGATAGAAGAAACAACCTAATCAAATCAATGGAAATTGCTAACTTTGAAGAAATGAAAAATAAAATTAGTGAGTATAAGAGCATTCATGATAATCCACCACTCACAAACGAACAAAAAGTACAATTTACACAGCTTCAGGAAATTTATAAGAAGCTGCAGGAATTAAATTCAAAAATCTAATATATATAGAATATAAAAACCTTGTTATATCTGTTTTAAATCCCTATTCTTTTTAATTAACAGGTTGGCTTCAAAAAAGAAAATTAAAAGATGAACCCGAATTTGAAGATTTTGATTTGAATAGCGATTTAGATATCGATTATAACAGGAGTGAATGGAATAATTTCAGAAAGTGGAGTCATCGCAATGTATTTATCTGGTTTGAGTTTTTCTGGTTCTTTTTCTAAAGCGTTACGGCTTCCCTTTCTTCCCTTATGCATTTCAAAATCCATTGCGTCATTATCCATGTTACCAAAGCTTTCCATTAGAAAACCTCCCATTCCACCCATTGGTCCCATGCCTCCCATGCGAAAGTAGCCCATTTCCGTACCTCTTGACATTCCTCCATGGTGTTTTGGCACTGAAAAAATATCCACAACATTTGTCCTTGGGGATGAGCGTGTACGTGATACTGGCTCGGACGTTGGCTGCAGTGTCTGACGCTTAGAGTGCTTGATCGAATCTTGGAAACCATCGCTAGAATCTGAATCCCTATCCATTGGAATAAAAATATGACAATTGTCAATTTTTGTAATTTCTGTCAATATTAATAATTCTGCCATGTAAATTAATACAATGTAAATTAATTTGTCAAAATCATTTCGAAATCTTTTTATGTTTCCTTCTACTTTAGCTAATAGATCTTTAAATGATGTTTCCGATGCATCTCCTCCTAGTCACGACGGAGGATATAAACACAAGTTTAAGCCATATGATAGAAAATTCAAACCTCGTGCAATTCCAGATGATCAAAAGACTTTTATTCCACCAAGACAAGCAAGCTTCAACATTGGGCCACAAAGTCCAGTTAAGCAATTTTCTCCAGATAATCAAAATCAAATTATTCAAAGGCAGCATTCGATGCCATTACATCCAATTCCGCCACCTGTTGAAACTCAGCCATCATTCCAATTGCATTTAGACTTACCAACTCTCAAAAAAATTACAACTAAAAACGCTGAAATAGCTTTATTAACTGAATATCCAATAGAAACGCCAATACAACCAATTGCACAAACAGAAATGCTTGCTGCCCGCGATAATCTTGCAAGAGCATATTACACATCTATGTGGAAACTTGTGAAAGATATTCAAAAAGCACTTCCTATTGTTGCAGATCTTCCAATCAACTCTCAGCAGTTTCGCAATGCTACACTTACAAGAAGCGATTTACTTTCACGCCAAAATCACTTAGAATTTATCGGACAAAATTTTTCCAACAAGCTATCAATGTGTTTTCCAGATGATATGCCAGACAATCTCTGGTCGACCGATACGAACCAAATTGACACACGAATTGACTGGAGAAACAGAAAGTAATCAATTTCAATGCTTAATCATAATATTATTAGGTGCGTCTTTGTCCCACAAATATCACTTGCATAGGCAAGTGTTTTATACTTAGTTGAGTCAATACAGTTATTCAATTAATATCAACTTTTCTAATATTATTTTGTTTGTTATTATTAATCATAATAGTATTCATAAAAACATATAGCTATTCATGTTATATGTATGTTGAGCGAAAATCTTTATTCATGAACGATTATTTTTAGAATTTCGAACTTGTAAACGCCAGATAATATATTTTAGACACTCTCAAAAAGCCGATTATATCCACAGGACAGAAAAATCCCAAAACCCATCGATCTTCACTGGTTCGCACAAAATTCTCTTAATTTTGATGCAAATATATGGTTGTGAGCATTGACCTTAAAAAGTGACAAAGACCCTGAGGAGCAGCCTCTCATATTATAGCTATATATACCATATTTTAAACATAAGCAATCTAAAAATCCATAGTGTTGATTGATTTTATTGTTTTTAATGGAAAAATGAATGTTTTATTAAAATCTTGATGAGAAGTGTATTGACTTCGAGCGTCCACAGACAACATTGCCAGTATGATCAATATACTTTAATGACGATAGGAATACACACTATCCGGTTGGATATTACTATTGTCGCTTATGTTGATCCACAAATTACAATTTAGCAACAAATTACAAATTAAATCAACAAAAAGACAGCAAATGGTATATATGTATCATTGTATTCCATTTAGCGATGTGTCAGTAGTATATAAAATGATATTTAAAAAAATAATATATAGTTTCTTATTTACTATTATGAGTTAAAAATGTATTATTAGAAGACAGTTCTGTCCGGCTGTGAGTGCACTTGAATAGCTTAAGCTTGATTGACCAAGAATATAACCAAAAATGGAAGGCAAAATTCAAAATAAATCCAAACTTTACAAATTATTTCAATTTTAAAAATTTAATATATCATTGCTAACACAATTTCATATACAGACGATAAGTGTCAAAAAATTGATACAAAAAATGCCTCTAACCGTTTGGTCGGGTAACTAAAGGCATCTGTATATATCGCACATATTGATGATATTCTAAATCCACCAATTTTGGTCACTAAATCCCAAAAATGGAGTCAATACACTTCTTCTTGATGCTGTTTAAAATAAAAGTAAAATATTATTGGCAGCATCCATGTGAGTATTGTACTCTAATATCAGCTGGTAAAGAGAGCATGCAAACTCATCACAAGATACTTATGTTTTCTTCATTTGATAGTTAGTCCTTCTTACTATACTATTCAATTGTAGTTGATTCCGTCCATTTATTTCTCACAATTTCAAATTTTTCCTATGATAATTTTAATCATGTGTTTCAAACTAAAAATTAACTGCCATCCATATTGTCTAGATGTGTATATTATAATTCTTTAATCATATATACAATATATGAAAAACAAAATTATCTCAAAAGATTCTCGTTAAATATGCCCTTTTTTGTTGCCATTCCTTTATATGAGCTATTTGCAATACCGCTTTCACAGAGTGCATTGTGCGAATTTGTGCATGCACATATCGTCACTTTTTAGGGAAAATACAGGGTTAGAACACAAAAATGAGGGAGATTAATGGTTAAAAAGGGGCATAAATCAATATAAAGGTGATATTTTTCATGGATAAAACAGGGGAAATGGGAGAAAAAAAGGGGGTGATAATAGATAGGGTTTATCAAATTTTATCAGGTGGTGGTTTAAATATTGCAGGGTAATGAATGAATATTTGGGGGTTTTCAAGTTCGCAATGTAGATCGGCAAAATCCGCGCGCATCAAAAAATACTCAATGCGCACATCCATAGCAAATATGATCCAGAAAACCCGAGCTTCATGTATTGGCAATAAAAAAGAAAAGTGAGTAAAAAACGATGAAGAAAAAATTGACATTAATGTCTACTGAAGAAGTAGCTCCAAAAATCGATCCACGCTTCGACAGCGTCACGAGAAATCGCCTCCTTGCTCAGTCGGCGACACTAACCTTTTTCCTCTCCTGCGCGTACTCCAAACTCGAGTATGGTGTGATCAAAGTTGAGCACACTTTGGGTGATGGCCTCTATTGCGTTGATGCCGATGAGTACGAGATCACCGATGAGATGATCCAAGCGCTCTCTGCCAAGATGCACGAAATGATCGACAACGATATTCCAATCGAGACGCCAAAGATTGGACGCACAGAATTACTTAAATTCTTCGATGAAGAATGCAACCGCCAAGATAAGGTTGGCGTTTTGAAGGCCTGGCAGGACCATTTCATCCCATGCATTCAATTCGATGGATTTATCGATTACATGATCGAGGATATGTGCACAGACAAGAGCAAGCTCAAGGTTTTCGAGCTTCGTAAGTACGACGAGGGTTTGCTCCTTCGCTGGCCAACAATCATGAATCCAAACTCGATTGCTCCATGGCAGGATCGTCCAGTTCTTCACTCCATCTTCAAGGAGGCCGAGGATTGGGCTAAGATTCTCAAGGCCGACAACATCACAGAAATTAACAGAGCTGTCTATACAAAGCGTATGGAGGAGCTTCGTCTCATCAACGAAGGCCTTCACGAAAAGAAGATCGCAACAATTGCTCAAAAGCTTGCTAATGACTTCAAGAACAACAGATTAATCACAATCGCAGGCGGTTCTTCGTCAAACAAGACAACATTCGCTAAGAGACTCTCAATTCAGCTCCGTGTTAGCGGTTACGAGGCAACAGTTATCGAAATGGATGACTACTTCCAGGATACAGAGAAGGTTCCAATGGATGAGAACGGCAAACGCGACTTCGAGCACATTTCAGCCATGAATGTCGAACTTCTCTCACAGAGAGTTGCTCAGCTCTTGAACGGCGAAAAAGTCCCAGTTCGCAAGTTCAATTTCAAGGCTGGAAAGGGTGAAGACAGCACAACAAAGTTCATCTCCCTTCCTGAAAAGAACTTCCTCATCCTCGAGGGCATCCATGGCTTGAACCCAGAATTATTGCAGCACTTCCAGAAGGTTACACCAATCTACGTCTGCTGCCTTACACCGATGCACGTCGACCTTAACCATCGTCTTGCTACATCAGACTTACGTCTTATCCGCAGAACAATCCGTGATCATAACTACCGTGGTGTGTCTGCCCGTAGAACAGCTCAAATGTGGACATCTGTCAGAGTTGGTGAAGAGAGAAACATCTTCCCATACCACGAGAACGCTAAGTTGTTCTTCAACTCTGCTCTTCTTTACGAGTTGAACGTCTACGCCATCCACGGTCGTGTCATCCTTTCCGAGGGCACATTCCCAAACCCAGGAGAGAACCCAGACAGCCCAGATTCTAAGGTCATCACACGTGAGGTCGAGAGGCTACTCAGCCTCCTCAAGCTCTTCTACCCATATAACCCTGAGAACATCTCAAAGGTTTCTACAATCAGAGAGTTCATCGGTGGCTCAGACCTTTCATATTAAATTTTTGAAATTTTAATTAACATAAAATTATTAAATTAAAATAAGTTATTTGCCTAACTTTTTAACAAAATTGTTCCTTTAAATGTAAACGGGCATTGTTATCATGTGATATTTTCAAACGAAATAAAATTAAAAACAAGCCTTTTATTGTCAATAAATATAATATAGTTGGTGTTGTAATATGTAACCCACAAGCAAAAGACCTCAAATAGGAAATTAATTGCGGTTTTCAAATTTCGTTATTATTGACTCCTTTTCTATGCAATATGAATGACTTGCGAGTAAATAATCAAAATATAGGATTGATGAAGGTATATTTTTAGAATGATGTAAGAAGCAGCACTTTTATCGAAAACCGACAAAAACGCATTTTTGAAAAGTGACAATAACTATTTCATAACTGATGTCACGCGGAAGGAATCCAGCAAGAATGCTTGATGCAGATATGAAGGCAGAGATTCGCGAAGTTTTCGATATTTTCGATGCTGATAAGAGCGGAACTATTGACCGCCACGAACTTAAAGTTGGCCTTCGCGCAATGGGTTTTGATATTACAACACAAGAAATCAATCAGATAATGCAAGAGAACGATCCAAATGGTCTCGGATACCTCGATGGAAAAGCTTTCGAGAACGTTATTCTTCTCAAGATGCAAACACGCGATGAAATAGATGAAATTAAGCGTATTTTCAAAATGTTCCAGCGCACAGAAGCTGGAGGATATATATACCTCGAAGACTTAAAGACAATTGTTAAAGAAACAGGCTTAGAATATACAGAAGAAGAATGTCGTGAGATGTTCGATGCTTTTGATACAGATGGTAGCGGTCGTATTTCAGAAGCTCAATTTATTGATATCATTGAGGGTGGTACACGCTCTGTCCATTAAATATATACATATCGTTTGAACTTTTATCCACATGCGATATAAATATGCTTATTAAACTTGATTTCTAATTCTACAATCTTTTATTGTTGATCAATAAAAATAATTTTGATTTTAAAATCAAGGCCGGGGGGCTAATTCACATTGTATTAAATCACATTTAGACTAGGTAATAGAATCTCTAAATAACAAAAACAAAAAATACAAATTTAATATTAAACAGAATCTTTCATGGTAATCAGGCCTTTGTTTCATTAGCAGTTTCCTTCTTCAATTTTTGAAAGACTGGTGCTAAACTTTCGCATCCATCAAATATATAAGATAAAATCTCATATTTTTGAAGCTTTTTGCGTTTGGAGACTTCAAATTTATCAATTAGTTCTTTCCACTTGAGCGCACGCTGGATGTCATTGAGCATACGCTGATTCTCAAGAGTTTTCATTGCTTTTCCTACGATTGAGAATATCTTTCTATTATTATCACGGAGAACATTGAGGCAAGCTAGAGCCAGTGATCTAGAATCATCATCCCAGTGTATTTTTGCGCACTCATACAGAGAAGGAATGAGAGATGGATATACATCGCCGGGAACTTCAGTCATCAGCCACACAAAGTCATTAATATCAAAAAGAGCAAGTGCACGCTTTGATGACCAAGTGTTGACGCCAACAATTGTTCTGCAGAATTGAGGAAGAAGAATTCTTGTGATGTTCGATGTTTCATCGTCAGGAACAAAGCTTGCAAGAATTCCAATTTCATCGATGAAATCTAACTGCTTTGTTGTGCAAAGTCTTGGCCAGACACTAACAATAAACTCATATGTAGGTTGTGTCAATGATGCATCTTTCTCCAAGAATGCAGTGACTGCAGCAATAAGATCTGCCCAGAAATAGTGTGAATGTTCATGTTTGTGAAGTGGAAGAATAACATCTAAATAAAAACTGCGATGAATTTTCTTCAAAGGAATGTGATAACCTTCTGCATGTGATCTAATTATTTGTAAGAGTGGCTTTGCAGCTATGAAATTTTCATCATTTACAGCAATTCGCGCAAGAGCGGAACCTGTAACATTTTGTGCAAAAGATCGAAATTCGCCCATTTTTGGAACCATAGCAACATATAATTCAGCTAACTTTCGCTGCTCATCCTTGTTCGGTGTCCTCATTAAGTAAACCACAAGTTTTAGCAAATCTGTCGTTAAAAATTTGCATAAGCTGATGTCAAAATCACTTCTCTTGAATAAAGCAATTGCTGTATCGTATATAATAACACAGTGAGGCCACTGTGGGTCTGTAATTGTGTCCATTTCAAAATAATAATCATCATGAGCTGATTTCCATAAATCAGGAATTGTATTCACGGTTCTGAAAATGTGGAAAGCTACTAACGCAAATACTGCCTCATATACTTCTCGAAACTGCGGAAATTTGAAATTTTTATCCTGCAATGATTCTAATATGTCGAATAAATATCCTTCTTTTCCTGTAGCATATATTGCAAGGTCTGCTCTACTTAAATCAACATTTTGTTGTGAAGTTTTGCATTTTGCGATAAATAAATCTTTGATTTCTGATTCTTTCACTGATCTCAATAGCTTTGCTGGTGGAAACGATAACTTGGTCTGTTTCTCATTTGGCTTTAAATTGCTCAAATCTTTCAATGGATCTTTTTGTCTGCTTGAAAGCGAGCTTCCGGACTTTGAAGTTGCTGACTGGGCTCTAGGTGAAAAGCTTGGCTTCAATATTTTAGGTTTTTCCTTGGCTAATGTTAAAACTGATTTCTTCTGCATTTGAATTTATCGAAGATTTATAACGAATTTTGTGTTTTCGTCCACAGCTCAATTTGAATATGAATTTAAACAAGAAATTATTGAATGTTAAAAAATATTTTACATGTCAAAATTGTATATAAATCAAGATACGAATTTTTAAACGTACTTAAAAAATGGAATCATCAGTAATGGAAGACTTGTGTCAAAGAATATTTGACATTCAGTTATCCCTTGAAATGGCAATAAGCAGCCCCATCGATTCTAAACAAATTCAAGAACTTTCCGCACAATTGTCTCAAATCGAGCATGAACTTGAGCTTTATGAAAATCAAGTTGATGCAATGCTTCCTTTAATAGATAAATCGAAGGAAATCATCAAAGAAATACAGGCTGCGAAGCAAATATTTTCGAGTGCTATATCTCAATGAATTTTTTTTTGTTTTGTATTTGACTATACTTGTTAATAAATATTATTATCTATATTTCAACTAAATATTCACATAAATTAGCAAACACAATAAAAATAATTTATTATAAATAATAATTACATTGTTCTCTTTGTGGAATACTCCTTTCTCTTTGCGATAACCTTCTTAAAGATAACTAGAGAAGATGAAAGGAACATTCCTAAGAAAAGAGAAATAATCATCAATAAGATCGACTCTGTACGAGAATAGACAACATGAGTCACACCACGGATTCTTCCAACAATTTCAAACTCAGTTGCCAGTCTATAAGTCGTGTAGAAGATGATTTGGCTTCCCCAGACCAAGAAATGATGGATGAGATTCCATGTGTCGAATGTTGGGAGAACAAATCCCAAGCATCCAAACACAATGCATGCCATCAATACATGTGAAAAGTGAGGCAATGAAATTGTGGATCTGAAAGTACCAATATTATCAGTTGAGAAACGAGCAACAAACAGGAGAAGAGCTGATATTAGAACTGATCCTAAAAATGATGTCATGATTCTGCGTTTTGATAATATTGGTTCATTATCATCCTTGTAGAAAGATGGATTAGAAAGAAGAGTAAACATGTGTTCTTTCGTGTTGAAAATTGCACGAGACAATATAGGAACAAGTGTGAAGAAGTACATCATTGCGAAATAGTCACCTTCACGGAAAACTGGGGTACCAGAGAAACAGCAGAAAATGCCATACCAAACAGGTAGAAGTGCAACAACGATGTTTCTTGGAATAATGTAATTGACAAAACCTCTGACTCTTTCACGGAGCCAAACGCCATGAATGAATACAACATCGCATAGATCTTCGAAATTGTTGACAACAATATCAGCTGTGACAGAACATGGCTGAATATCATTGGCTGCAACAGCGCAAGAGACATTGGCGCCAGACATATAAACAGAATCATAAATTGAGTGTCCAACTGCAAGGACACATTGATTAGTAACATCTTGCAAATATTGAATAAACTGAAGAGCCTGAAGTTGATCAGCGCGCTGGAGAATGATAACTTTCGTGCGTTTGATCAACTGAGCAACTTCAAATGCATATTCGCTTTGAATAAGGAACTCAATTGAAGCACCAGAAATGATGAGAACATCATAATTCTCTTGTTCAAGAACGTACGAAATAGAGATTTCGACATCTTCGATAATTGGGCCTTTGATTGTTCCAACAACTGGTCCGAGGTTAATAAGACCTAAAGCAATGCCAGTAATAATCAATGAAGTACCCTTTGACTGAGATGACAAAATGATCTGATTGCAGCCACTCTTTGCGCGGGCAAGGAAGAGAAGTGCTCCATCGCGTGGCTGATCTTCGAAACCAAGCATAGCAAGAAAAACAGAATGCTTTTCGAGGGACTCAACAACAGAGAACTCGAAATCCATATTACCTTCACCAAATTCAGACATTCTTTCCTCGAATTGTTGATATTGGGCAGGAGTGAGGTATTGGTAGCTTGCTGTTTCGACATGGAGACCTTCTTCATGATAAGCATCATAAATTGGAACGCATTTTTCGTTATCGTCAACAATATTAATCATTGTCTTGTATACACCACGTGTGAAAAGTAATATTGTTCCCTCTTCATCTTCAACGATGATTGAAATGCGTGGATGTCTTAGTGATGAGTGGATAATGCGCTTTGTCTTGAAACGGCGTGTTTTTCCATTGATTCTAACCATGGACTCGTTTTCGTTACGGCCCATCAAAATGTAACCGTTTATCGCCGCAAGTCTTAAGAGATGCTCATCATCAGGGAATCTAGAGATATAATTGAATGAAGCTGATGTGCCAACAAGTGATGCAGAGTGACACAATGTAAGAGAAAGGAAGAACATGTGATTTGACTCATCTGGTCTAAGTGAGGAGTCGTAGAACTGACTCATCATTGTTCTGTTTTGAAGGAGATCATTTTCGATATTCTGGCTTAACTGGCGAGTTGTAATATCCATACCATAAGATTTACCATTGAGATAAATTCTTTTGAGTGTTGGCTTGTGTTCTAAAAGCATTGATTTCGAAGTTATAATTGCATCGACATGTGACATCTCATCAATAATGCGAGAGTTTGTGATTGTTGATTTCTTAGTTGATTTCATTATAAAGTGTGAATTGATAACAAATATAAGATCAAGAATTGGGTATATTTCAAGTGGTGAAATTGGAACAAGGAATATTAAGTAATTCCAAAGATTTCCAAGGAAATAGTCAGAAGTTTTCAAATCAGATTGGAATGGCCATGTCTTAGATTGTGGAATATAAATAAGAGATAATAGAGATGCAATGATAGCAATCAAAATAGAAAATCCAATCAACATTAAATTTGAATCGTTAAGACTATTCTCGAGCATTGAAAACTTTGACATATATGGTGTATTGCGAACAGTCCAGCAGTCCTCACCTGTGAAGATAACACCAGCAAGAATGTATCCACTGTGATATGTATAAGAATATCTTTCAATGAAATTCTTGTTTGTGAGCTCATACTGCTTTGTGCCAAGATCAATTTTAGCATTGAAATTATATTTTGAAGTGACTTGTGTTTTTGCAGTATTTGGTTCAACAAACATAGTTCTAGAAATGTCGCTGATTGTAAATGTTGAGCTGAGCAAGCTATTTTCATGCAGTAACTCAGAGAGTTCTGGGCCATATCTTGGACTTAATTGTGTTGAACCATCAATGATGTGTGTTTCAACAGAAATAGGCTGTCCATCAGATGTGAATAAAAGGACGAGATCTGCAGGTGCTACATCATTATTTCGCATCTTGATGATATCACCTCTCTGTATTTCGCCCCACGTGAGGTCAACCCAGTCATTTCCTCTGTATACTGTGCATTTCAGCTTATTAATTCTTTCGATATTTCGCTTCCTTCTCTTAAAATGAACTAAATCAATAATAATTGATCCGAAAATCGTGATAATCAGCGGGACAAGAGTCATCGTGAATCTCATTGAAGTCTCTATAAAGCATTGAATAAAGAAAATAATCAAATAATACCAGATTGAAAGTCTTCGGAAAGTTAAAATAAGACTTGTTGGTAATTTATGATACCACCTGGATCCATTATTATGTGGGTTGTTTTTCTTGCCTTTTTGTGTATGTTCGCCGCTTTCATGTGCAGAAAAAACAACAGTATCCATTTTTTGGATCCCCTTTAAAATTTTGTGAGACCCTTTGATTTATAATGATCGAAAATCGTGTTGTTGAATCGGCGGAGTTTATTTCACAAAGTGCAAAACGCGTCAAACTTGGCTCAGATGATGACTTTAGAGCTGCTGCGTTAGTTGTTGAGCCTTTAGTGAAGAACTGGAGACCAGAATCATGGTCCGAAATTCCCTTACACCCTCCTGAGCTCTCTGACCCTGAAAAGAAGGCTGCTTACGTGTTCCTGATCGATACTATGAACTACGGATTCTGGACTGAGGCTGGTCAGACCCCATACACAGTTAAATACAACGGAGAACCATTCACTGGCTACTGGTCAATGTGTGCTGCCATTAAGAAGGAGGTCCTTAAGAATGAGGAGATCTTAGAGCCATCATTTTGGGCTAAGGCAACTGTTGAAGATTGGGCAAAAGTTTTTGCTTCGGATACAGAGACACCATGCCCATTTTTGGATTGGCGCCAGAAGACAATATCAGAAGCTGGCAGATATCTTCTTAAGAACTTTGAAGGAAGCACTTATAAGATGATTAAATCTTGCAATAAGTCTGCAGTCGCTTTAGCTGAGTTAGTTAGGTCAAACCTTGAATCCTATAATGATCAGTATGAATACAATGGCCGTCAATGCTTCTTCTTGAAGAGAGCACAAATATTTGCAGCTGATCTCTACTTTGCTTTCGCTGCTGATCATAACCATGTTGCTAAGGCATGTTCCTTCATAGATTTAGACAAATTAACAATGTTTGCAGATTATCGAGTTCCACAAGCCTTAAACTATCTCAGGTTGCTTCATTATGATGACTATCTTATGACTGAGTTGAAAGAGCGTCCTCATTTCCCTCCAGGATCAGAGTTAGAGTGTGAAATCAGAGGATGCTCAATTGCTGCTGTTGAGAAGCTGAAAAAGTTCATTTCATTCCCAAAAGTCACATCTGTATTAATTGACTTTGTCCTTTGGACATATGCTAAGGAACATACGGAAGAAATGAAACATATTCCAATTCATCAAACAAGAAGTGTTTTTTATTGAGATAGGGAATAAAGATATTATATATGAAATGATGCTTGTTCAAACGGAAAATAATTATTATCTGTAATTATATAAGGGAAAATGTACTCAGACACGTTAAAGTTATTAAATGCATGAAAATATAAATTCATGGTTACACATTATATTCGCTGACAATGGATTTTCGAAATTTAAAATAACATTATGATCAAAACCCTAATTAATTAAAATTTAACCAGACCTGTTGATGTACATCATAAATATTAAATTTATTTCAGAATCTAAAAAGGCGTTTTGCTTCCGTTAAAAAAAATTGTAAAAAAATGGGAGGTGCTGAATCTGGTGCTCTCGTTTCTAAAGAGTTCTTTGACATTGAAAATCAGCGCAATTTCCTCGCAAATATGGAGTCTGTCAATCCGAATAATGCTCTAAGCGTTGAAGATAAATTATTATCAAAAAGCAGCGGCGTTACAAGATACGTTTTAATGACAAAAGGAAGCACAGGAACAGTCTCGTGTTGGCAAACTAAGCATATTTTTGTTTGCTCGTGGGTTGTTAACAAAGATCTTCCAATTGCGCAGTTTCAATTCGTTAAGCATCAATTCCAGAGTATGGACTTCATATCTATCAACCTTGATGCATGCACTTTTGATTATATGAACTATTTCATGGAATTATCTTATTTCTTCCTTAATAAAGACGAATTTCTTCAGACAATTGTCGATTTAACAAAAGATAGTGACCCATTACTCAACAAATACATTTCATCACCATTTGCTGCTCCAGTTACAGATAAACCTATTTTCGCTTGCGCAACTCCCGAAGCTTACGAAATTGAGGAAGATGAAGAGATCAAGTCGCAAGCAGTGGAGCGAAATATTGTCAATCCATCCAATGACATTGCTTTGCAGTCTTCTGCTGCTGATATCGAAAGTGAATCTGGAGCTTCCGGAAGTTCAAAGGCAATTCCGCATCCATTCATTCCAGAACTTGAAGATCTGCAGATCTCAGATACAGAAAGTAGCGTCTTAATGCCAATTTCCGAGTACTCTGAGCGTTCACGTGATTACAACATCAACGAAGGACAATCGAGTTCCTTCGCTGGTGCTGTATCAGAGGATAGTGGAAGCTCTGAGTTTTCTGGTGTCTTCGTTAATGGTAACCACTACCAGCGCTGCAAGAATGCTACAACTCGCTCAATCAATAGAGAAATGCTTGAAGACTCTGGTGCTGAAACATCATCATCACGCAAGCGCTCTTCATCAAGACAACAAAGATCAACTCTTCAAAACGACGCCAGCGACTCTAGAACAATGTCTGGCACTCTTCCAGGAAGCGAGTCTGGGTCTCATGCTTCCAGACGCCGTCGCCGTGCCCAAGAAGAGACACAGGGCTCCACACAGCGTTCATCAAAGCAGTCGCCTAAACCTGTTGAGGATGAGCCTCTTGACTTCTCTGATGGTCCACATATGGCACCAGTTAGTGAGAACAGTGGCTCAGATTCCATCATTCTTGACGAGCCTTCCGAAGGTCCTGTTAGTGAGGAATACTCATCTCATAAGAAAGCTAAAACATCATCAACAAAGCCAACTGAGAAGGGCACTGCCACCTCAGCTAAGCGTCGCCCAGTTGTCCTTGTTCCACAAGAGCAGAATCCGAATGATGATCTTATTCTTTCAGATTCTACTGACAGTCGTAGCAACAGGCGTAAGAGAGATCCAACTTCACGCCGCAACCATCACAACGATGATGACTACTCTTCACAGAGCAGTGGCTTGAATATTTCAGTATCATCTCACTCATCAGATCGCAGACGTAGAGATAAATACGTTGGTGGCACAAAGGATCAAGTCCCAATGTCTAGCGATGTTGGAATTGCTGACGAGCAAAGTCGCACAAAAGTCTCATCCAAAGATTTCGGCAGCAAGGCACAAGGCTCGAATACAAGAGTCTCTTCACACACAGGCGATACAAAGCCAATATCAGGCTACACAACAAAGACAAAGCAAACAGGTCCACTCGCTAGTGGATCTACTAATCCACGCAGCGGTGACTTTGAGAATTTCCTCGGCACCGGCAGCAGCACATCAGATGCCCACAGAGCGATAAGGGTTGATGATAGCGGACAAGTTTCAACAACATCTGGTGATTACTCAAGGACAGACTCAAGAATGAAGTCCAATACATCTGATTTCAATAGCGAAAAGTTCAAACCATTCCAGGATGGAAAGCAAATGGGAAAGAATACATCCACAGCAACAGAATCAACATATTCTAAGTCTTCAAGGAGATCGAGATCAAAGAGATTCGATTCCACTCCAAATGATCCAGATCAAGATTCTCAGACTTTCTCTGATTAAAACTTTTTTGTAAATTCACTTTTTAAATATTTTTTTGGAAAAAGAAAGTGATGACGGACGCTAACTGGACAAATATAAATGGTGCAGGACGGAGCGAGCTTTCCGAAATCATTACTTTGCTAATTGACGAACTTAATAGGCCATTTTTCTTTATTTTTCGAGTAATTTATACATGTATCGCATTTCGCAATCACACGTTACGTATGCCATGGTTTAAATCATTGCTGTTCACATTCTTCATGATTTTCGTCGGTCAGGAAATAGTTGCTTTTATTTGTTTTACAAATTCCCCTTTAATCGAAAATATCATCTACTGTCCTTTGTTTTTAATCATTTGGTTTTTAATCAACTCATCACCATACGACATTGTCTTCAGAATTCTCAACTTCGATTTTATATTTGGAACAATACACGTTTTTTACTCAGTTATTCAAGTTCATCACATTTACCAAGGTCTTAAGATTGGTCATATAAAGTATGGAGTAGATATAATCGGTCTTGCTCTGATTTCGACAATATTTTCATCTTCTGAATCATTTGTATTCATTATTGCACAATTTGAATGTCGCAATTTCTCATCCATTACATTTTTACGCAATTTTGTCTTCTCAATTCTACTTTCAATTCAATCAGTTTATCATTTCTTTGGATACACAACAGAAAAATGCTCTATTGCAATTCTTATTATATATTTAGCTATATCGGTCATTAATATTATAGTATATGGCTTAAGAAGCGAATCTTCAATTGATATCACTTGCATATCATACATCTTTAGTGTCATTAGTTACCATGGCTCTACAGTAACTAAGAAATTTTAGAATTGTTTGTAATAAAAGAGTCAGTATTCTATTCTAGCTAATAGAGATCTTATATAGTTAATTATACAATAGAAATTACATGCATTGGTCTATGTAATAATTTCTTAGCACTTTAATATATTAATACACAAATGTATTTTGATATTTTTTTTATTAATCTCCAAAGTTACCTAAACTGCAACACATTATAGAAATTCTTCTTTTGAGCTAAATGTTCATTACTATGATGTTCTTCCGTATATTATTTAGGTGATATAAAATATCATTTATATAAAACATTTTATAGCATGTGCTCGCTGGGAAATGAATTATCCATAGGGAGTACAATCGTTGGTTCATAATTTTTTAGGCCCATTGCCATGAATATAAAAACCTAAATTTAATAACGGTGAAGGTCCAATTTGTTGACATTTATAACGCTTTTAAAGCAATGGGAACGAACTTGTCGCATAAATATATAAAAATAATTGGAATCCTTTTTTGTACGTTTTCAATATAAAAAAAAATGTCGAAGAAGGACGGGCACAAGCCAGGCGACGAGTTTATGACGATGCGCCAAGTCTACGATTCTTTGCAATACCTCAATTACGAAACAGAATTTGATCCAATCAAAAGAAAACTCCCGTATCTTACACCAATATATTTTGCTGTCCAACAGAAAAGTCCAAAAGAACAATTTGACTACTTCGCAGGGCTCTGCGTTTGGATGATGCAAACATTTCTCGGAAGTTCAATCGAGACTCCCTCTGATTACGATCAACCAGCTACAGTAACTGACAATTTGATTAACAATCTTGCTGCACTCTCTTTCAAGATTAACTTCCAGCCGGCTAAGCTTATTTCCGGCCACGGCTTCCAGTGCTGCTCGATTCTTGAGGCCTTATGTCGTTTATCACTCAAGAAGAAGGGATTCAATCCAACATCATTCAGGGTCGTTAGCGGCCTTGGTGGTAAGGACGACGAAGTCGAAGTCAGAGGCGAAGACGATGACGACGATATCGTTGATGACGTTGTTGACGTTCAGGAAGATGAGGATAAGGAAAATGATGCTATTATTACAGACTTTGGCAATGATGCACAATCTAAAGTTATCGATTCCCTTGAATTAAAGGCTGAAGCTGAACGTGTTGCTCCACGCTTACAGATTCGTATTCCTGCCGAGAAGAGTGACTGGAGAACACACTTTTCACAGATGAATACACACCAAAAGACAATTACCGATATTATGACTCAACTTAGCCCAATCCTCACAAAGGTTGGTGCTGATGTTACAAAGGCTATCGATGCTATCGAAAACCGTGAAAAGATGCTTAACAATCGTTTCCAGACAAGTGTTGTTGATTACGCTGAAAGAGCCCGTCAGCTTGAAACTGTCGAAAAGAAATATCACGAGCGTGTTACAACAGTCAATAACCTCAAGTCAACATTAAACGATGTTATTGATAAATTGAATAACACCAAGCAGAACCTCGATGAGAAGCAGAAAGAGGTTTCAGATAACTCTCCTCTCATGAATATTAAGACAGCCTTAGCCAAGCTCAAGGAAGATATTAAGCAACTTGAGCTTCGTTCTGCAATCCTCCAGCGTTCTCTTTCACAGGCATGGTTAGAAGAAAAAGATGTACAGTAATATCAACATTGAATTAAAGTTATTTTAAATACAAATGCTTATTTTTCAAAAAAATTATAAAAATGAACCCAAATATATCAATCAAATCCGAATTTTTATGTATTGCTTACCATCAGCTATTATTATAGTGCAAATTATATTATTTAGGTTGTCTTTTATGATTATTATGTCAAATAAACGAAATATAAGAATAAAAACAGTGTTTTTTTTCCAAGAGTGAAAACGTAATATTTTTTAATCATCATAAATGGAAGATCTTCCATATTTAGACGCACCTTCTTACAAGTGGATCTTTGTTGGTGGCAAAGGAGGTGTCGGAAAGACATCTACATCATGTTCTATCGCTGTTGCCCTCTCAAGGAAGAGGAAGCGTGTTTTATTAGTTTCAACAGATCCAGCCTCAAATATTGGTGACTCTTTCCAACAGCACTTTACTTCCGAGCCTACATTAGTTAACGGATTTGCAAATCTTTGGGCTATGGAAGCTCCAAATTCACTTGATGATGATGACGAGCAAGGAAAACTCCCAGGTCTCGCATCATTCCCAGGTATTGATGAATTTAAGGCCCTCGTTTCATTATTCAATTCTGTCGAAAAGGATGATTATGATGTTGTTGTTTTTGATACAGCGCCAACAGGACATACAATGAAGCTTCTTCAACTTCCATCTACAGCTGGTTCGATCCTCGATGGTTTTGGAATATTCAATTCTGCTACAATGTCTTCTATCACGTCGATGCTCGGTGGCGACTTCGATTTCGGTAGCCATATGGATCGCTTCAAGTATCTTTTGGAAAATGCAGGTAAGCGCTTAGTTAATCCTCTTGAATGCACATTTGTTTGCGTATTACTTCCAGAATTCCTTCCACTGTACGAAACAGAGCGTTTGATTACGTTCCTTGGTGAGAAGAATATCGAAACCCACTGCCTCGTTGTTAACCAGGTCATTGATAAGAATACAGTTGGAAATTGCCAATTCTGCCGGAAAAGATACCAGAGCCAGCAACAATATTTAGGTGACATTGAGCAGCTTTATGGAGATGAGTTCAGAATCGTTCAGATCCCACTTCAATTTGAGGAAGTTAAAGGACTCGAATCAATTAAGAAATTCTCTCAAATGTTTTCCCCACTCATGTCTCCTCAATAAACTTCTATAATATAAACTTATTGTTATCATAATCAAATTAATATATCAATTAAAATCGGTCTATTCATTATGAAAACCACATACCTAGAGGCAATTTTAAATGGCTACAACATTGAATTAACCTTTCACAAATGATTGAAAAATATTTTGGGAAAATATTGAAAATTTTCCCTAACATACAAAATAAATGCGAACAACACACAATAGGGATTCTGATTATGCAGAAAAATCAAGAAGATTTTAGAAGTGTCTCAATAAAAACAAAGGACCAAAATGGCGTGTGGAACCTCTGATGCGCTCGTTTGGGAGATTTTAAATTTCGAGAATTGCTGCTACAGGGTAAAGACAGATACCCTCATTTTCTGCAGACATGAAGACAACGTCACAGGTTTATGCGATAGAAAATCTTGTGCACTCGCAAACTCACAGTACGGCACAGTCGTCCTCGAAAAGGGTAAGCTTATTCTTAAAACAAAAACAGCAGAAAGAGCACATATGCCTAGTAGATTGTGGCAAAAAACAGTATTACCTGAAAATCCAGAAGAAGCGTTCAAAATCATCGAATCTGAAATGCAGTGGTGGGATGAATGGCTGATCGAGAAAGTTAAGTTTAGATATGGTCGTCTATTAGAAACTCTTAATAATATGCGTGAAAACCGTAAGAAAGAAGGACAAGTAAAGGCATTACCAATCAAAAAGAAGATCGAGCGTCGTAATGCAACTCGTGAAGAGCGTGCACTTAATGTTGCCCATGTCGAATACTCTGTTCAAGAGGAACTTAAGCGCCGTCTTAAGGCTGGCGAATACGGAGAAATATACAATCTCAACCAGGAAGAGTTCGAAGAAGCTCTCGATGAAGTTGGTGAGGAGCCAGTTGATTTCGTCGATGCTAGTGACTTCGAAGAACTTGTTGAGGAAGAGGAGGAGGAAGTCCTTGAGAACGCTCAGTAATTTTAGTTTATATTATATATTTTTAGATTATTTTGACTGTCATTATTTTAACAATCATAGAAATAAAGGTATTTTTTGAATATGATATTGCTTTTCTAATTTTCCAAAATAAAAAAATTTCAAATTTTAAAAACAGACAAAAGTAGTTATTGGGTAGATCCAAATAGCTCAAAATTACGTATAACCATGAAGTCAGAACTAGCCCAGCTTGGCCCGACCATTTTAATACGTAAATAGCGATAGTATGTATCTGAAACTGCATCATAGTATTTTTCTGTACTATCAGAATTCAAATCTGTAGTATCTCTCATTGAATGAATAGTTGTCCAATTTTGATCATCATTACTCACATCCAAATCCCATGATTTAAGGTGTGCGTAATTTTCCCCACCTGAGTAAGTCTTAAGCGAGTATCCAGATACTTTGATATTGATATTATTAAAATCAAATTTTAACCAAGGATTACTTCTAAATGAAAACCAGTGGCTTTTGTATCCCTTTTCTATAACATGCGTATAATTCATATTTAAAGTATCAGATGGAATTATTTTGATTATATTTAAAATCGCCGGATTTTTGTTGTTGCAAAGTTTAGCCATATTGAAGAAAATTCCTTCGAAGTTATTTTCTCCGTGTTCTGCTGTTAGTGAATGAAGTGGAGTTTCATCAAATTGATTTTCTTTGGTCATTGTGGCACTTTTTGTCAATTAAGGTTATTTTAAAAATGTTTTTGTTTCTTTTTGTTGTTAAGTTTTCTCAGTCACTCGACACAAGTGTATACACGCAAGCAAAATTTAACAACTACAATCAGATTTCAAGCAATCATAGATCAGACTTTCGGTTAATCAATTCGAAATTTCTTGAAACAAGCATAGCATTAAACACAGATATTAATCATTTAGAAGTTGACTCTTGCGAATTCAAAGGACTTAAAAATTCCATTAGATTATCGTCAGATGAAAATCGTATTTTTTCAGAACGTTTAATTGTTACAAACACGACAAATATCCTCAAAAATACGTTATTTAATTTCATCATCACTGATTTAGATGGCGCTATTTATGCGTTTAGGCTTCAATTCATTGTAAAAGATTCCATATTCTCAAATAATCAAGCTAAAAATGGTGGCTCGGTTGCAATGAGTAACTGCAGCACTGATTTCCTTTCTACAAATTTCTCTCGCTGTTACGCAACACAAACATCAGGTGCTATCAATGCATATTTCTCTTCAATCAATTTCGAGCACTGCTTCATGTATGGCTGTGAGAGTGAGTCACTTGGTGGCGTTGCAGTTTACAAGCATTGCACAATTTCGAAAAAGTCATCCGCATTTATTAAATCAAAAGCACATTCAGTTGCTTTGTACTTCATAGATGGAAATGTATTTTCAGATTCTTCCTCATTTTACATTCACAATTTTTGCACAAATAAATTATCGTCTCTTATTCAAACAGTTTATAATAATGCCAGTTTTACATCATGCGTATTCAAAAATAACTCAATGGGTGAAATATTTAGCATAACAGACGGATTCTTGATTCTCGAACAAACTTTTCTGGAAAATAAAGAAATCATGTCTGCTTATAATGATACACTTATGGTAACATGTAAAGGTGTTCCTTCATCTGAGCCAATTGTATCATTTTTAATCAGTCGCCCGCCGAAGCGTCGTGCTGTCTTCTTAGATGCTAGGGATGTTGATAATTTGAAACCTTTATTTAGATCTATATCAATATTGGCAGCAGCTGCCCTGTTTTCATATTTGATTCTCCCAATAGCTAAGAAGTCGAGCATCTATGAAAAAGGCCAAACCATACAGCCGAAACCATGAAGTTGTTTTTTTTTATATTATAAGTTGTTTGTTATTTTCACATACGATATCATCTCTTCGTGAATTTATTTACAGTCAAAGGACATACATAAACGTTGGAACTATTTCATCATCAACATTTGATAATAAGAATTACACATTTGATCCTTTAGATTCAGCTATCAACCAACACTTCTAAAGCGTTGTTTAAGATTCCTATGAACGGAATTCCAATGCTTGAGTTTGAGCAAGTCATACCACATAATGTTTTCCTCTCATATGACTCATACTGGCGTTATGACAAGAATGATGACTTTGGATATGATTCATTCTCATGAGTAGAGTATATGAAGAAAATCATGGAACCATATCAGGGGAGAAGAGGCTACAGGATGATCCTAAATTGGGCTGGTCATGATAACTGGCTTAAAACATTGAGTGACACAACAAAGAGGGAGAGGACTGCATCCGAGATTGCTGAAATCACTAATAACAATCATTACTTCAGCGGATGTGATATCGATTTTGAATGGCCATATTCGACGTAAGAATGGCAGACATATGGTGATTTTCTGAAGCTCCTGAAATCAAAATTACGCAAAGATAAAATTTTATCAGTCACACCTCAAGTATATCTGTACTCATTCCCTCTTGATGTCCTTAATTCGATCGACTTAGTATTAATGCAATGCTATGGTCCTAATGCGATAGAACTCTACAGGAGTGATCCATATGTGACTTTCTTCAATAGAGTAATCAATTATGGTTATCGCAAAGATAATTTATGTATGAGCTATGGCACAACAACGACATATGGATTTAAAGATGGACAGCACAAAGATGATTATCCAGGTGAAGGAAATCTGAAGGCACTGATGACTGACAACTTCACAAAGGACACAGAACAGACTAACAAAGATGGATATGATTTCTATTTCAGCTCATATAATGATGTCTTTTGGAGATCAATGTATATGAGAGATCAAAACTGCGCTGGAATCATGTACTGGGATACAATTGCTGATGTTCTTATTAGACATCCACTATCTCAAGCCAAGGCAAGCTCCTTTGCAATCAACAGAAAAGTTGATAATGCTCCTCCTGTTCCTTATCCATACAGAACAACTGCACCATCACTTGTACAAAAAGAATCACTAAAGCCAACAGTCGTTCCAACAGCCGCACCAACAATTGTGCCAGATAACTCTAAAAGGAAAACAATCTTGAAGGCAGCAGGTATCTCGATAGGAGCTTTGCTAATCATTATCCTCATCATCGTTATCCTCTGTATCATGAGGAGGAAGGATAAGGATAACTTAGTGTCCGTCGAAGTTGCAGGAACAAATTCCCTATTGCTCAATTAGTTTTGGGTTATTTTGTTTTGGTGTTGTTTATGACCATGCAGCATCACAGGTAACCACTTTAAACGAGTTTGAGCAGAAATAGCAACTGTTACACCAAAAAAATGAAATAAAAAAGTGTTCACGGGTTTTATACAAATTTGACATTTAAGGTTAAATTATCAAAATTTAAAGAATAACATCTAGAAATACAAGTGTTTTGCGTGTCAATGAGTCACCTTGTAAAGTGTCAGATTATCTGATTTTGAAAAAGGTGACATTCAACGTAAAGTGAAAAATGTCAAAAAATTAATAAAGGGGGAATATCTATTTTAATTTGGGTGTTGGTTTGCCATGGCGTCTCAGGGTGTCCCTGCTGTAAATCATTCAATTTTGAATGGTTTATTGTTTCCCGGACGAATTTTTTTCAAGACTTCGCGTCTCCAAATGAACTTCAACATCCCCGACGATAAAACCCAACAAGAAGTACTTTCTTCAGTGATTGTGCTTCATGCAAGTGCTGTTAAGCTTCGCCAACTCTCATCTTTAATAGGCGGGGGCTGCGCCGCCCGAAAACACATCGAAAATTTTCCGCATTTGTCGTTCATTTGGGGACGCAAAGCGTCAAAAAAATTTGGTCGGGGACCCCATAAACCATTCAATTTTGAATGGTTTACAGCAGGGACGCCCTGAGACGCTGTGGCAAAAAGCATCCTTAATTTAATGTGACATTAAAAAGGAGATTTCGTGCTTTTTTGCTGCTATATGCAACTACACTGTTCTAAACTGAAATTAGGGAAGTGAGATGAAGTGATGTTGTTCTGACATTTACATGATAAAAATGAGAAATCTGACACGTAAAGTAGTTATGGTAATATTCAGGTTGAAAAGCAGGTGCCGCCCAGCGCGAAGGCTTCAAAATTAAACACCAAATGTTTACTTATAGCGACAAAATCAATACAATTTACATGTCATATTTTCGTTTCACTTCACTTCTCTAATTTCGGTTCATAAAAACACCACACCCTTTAGCTGCACGCATCAGCAAAAATGCACCAAAAGCATTTATGAAAAAAAAAGTATTGTATTGAAATAATTATCTACGCAAGCCGATGTTTTTACTTTTTTAGCTGGTGAAGCCTTGGGACCACACATACACAAGATCCTCACCAGCTAAAAGAAGCAAAAAAGGCTTCATCCTCGATTATAATAATAAGAAAAAAGCGTGCCATTCGTCCATTTTTATTGATGTGAACAATTTTATATAGTGGTTGCACATAACAGCAAAAATGAATGAAAAGCACGCTTTTTTTATTTCGAATTATATATCGAGAACAAAATCATGATTTTTGATTCTTTAGCTAGTAAAAGTCTTACACACATGGAGTTCTAAGGTTTTATTAACTAAAGAAGCAAAAAACAACGGTCTGCACCGAGAAAACACCGGTTTAAAACTTTTTTCAAGCTTTGCTTTTTGTGAATCGAAGTTATCTCGGCAACAAAACCGAGATCCCTCGCTTCTTTAGCAGAGATTGCCTAAGCTTCATGTTCTACTAAGGATTCACTTGCTAAAGAAGCGAGAAATCTCTGTTTGCATCGAAATAATTTTGATGCAGAGCTTTCTTCTTAAAAGTGCTTTTCGTCCAGCTTTGCTGCTGCGCGCAGCCACGGAGTATGGTGTAGTTGTACACAGCAATAAAAATAGACGAATAGCATGCTTTTTAATTCAAATTTAAATACTCATCCCTCTAATTTCTAATATGACGCATATGCTTTTATTTGGCAAATATTATTTTACTTGACAAAATGAATTTATTTTAATCGTTTTTTGACTATTTTCAATGCCAAAAATCTAACAATCTGACACTTTACAGAGTGACATTTTGACACGCAAAACACAAGTGATATATAAAAATGATTGTACATTATTTCTGAAAACAATATTAGATTGTTTACAATTTGGGATAAAAAATAAAACAAAAAATAATGTGTACAGTCAGCAGTTTCTGCCCCGACGACATCATGATGCCAGTCAGTGAGTTCGATGCTGAAGGTGTGCACAGCGTGCCCAGCCAGTTTAACTGCGATGCGCTTAATTTCTCAAATCATTTCGAACCAGCACCAGCATTTACAATGAATAACAACGAAACACCGCACATGCTACCTCCTCCACCGGCTATGAGACCTCCGCCACCACCAAAGAAGACCAAATTCTGTACATTACCGGCTGCTCATCCGAAATCGACACCAATATCGTGCAATCTTCCGCCAGCACCTAAGCTACCTCCTCCGCCTCCAAACAAGCCGGCACCACCGAAGAATGGAATTATTAGAAGAAATTCTTTACGCAGTGACTTTCCGGACTTGAGCGAGAAACCAAAGAAAACAAAATATGTGGATGTTGATTCGCCGCTGGTTGAGGACGATATTCATACAATCCAGAATTTCTTGGATAATACTCAGGGTAATTCGCAGCAGGGAACAGGAATGAATCTCAAAGTTGATGTGGAGCGTGTTAAACTGCCACGAGTTAACAAGCGCAACAATTCTCTTCCTGCAAACGCTCTAAGACCGAATCTTGACGAAATCAACAGCGCAGTACTATCAACGGAGGCTATTAATCTCAGTTCGCAACCAGATGATAGCAGTTCTAGCGAGCATATTTCGCTTAAAAAATCAATGAAGAAATATTCAACGTCGAAGATTGTTCTTTTAGATGTAAATCAACAAACATCGCAAACATTTGAAGAGCGCATGAAGAAAATCATGAAAAACGACTTTGATCCTTACGATCCAACATTATCAGATGTTACTTCTGGATGGAGATTGCTTCCAGAGTCAATGAGTGTCGAAGATGTGGAATTTTCAATCTCAGAACTGAGAAACAAGATTGCAATTTTATCAAAACAAAACAAAATGCTTGCTGATATTAAAAATGAAGAAATGTGCGCCCTTCAGCAAACGAGATTTGAAATCTCGGAGGTCTTCATGGCAGATGATTAATCAAAATATCAAATTTTAACTTTTTATGTATTTAAACATTTCATCTTGGTTTTATCGCATAGAGTTCTCTTCATATTTAAATGCCATTAAAGTAGGACTTTAATTATCAAAAATTCGTTCATTTGGGGACGCAATGCGCTAAAAAAATCGTCGGGGACTCCAAAATTGAATGGTTATTGAGGTACTCCGAGACAAAAAGCGTCCAAAAATTCAAGATATTGACAAAATTAATATTCATTAATAATTCATGAATGACTACAAGTTTCGTAATCATTGTTGAGGGTTAAAAAAATGAAATTCTGACACATGATTATTTTCCTTATTTTAACAATGAAATCAGAAATCATATTTTAAGCTACATAAAATATATGAATTTTGCTTTCTGGTTTATCGGCCAAATAAAACTTCATGGAGAAAGACACTTCTTTGCATACTCCTCTTCGAAGCTCAATGTTTCTATACATAAGTACTGTATCCATATGATAGAATACGCTATAACTCTAAAACATTTGTGGCGATTTAGAAATTTCGAAATTAAAATCAATCCCATCAGAACATAGCGCCACATCAAATTGAGAGGTATGCCAGCAATGTACTATGATTGCCGCCTTCAAAATGGGATCCAAGACCGCAATTTTCAGAAAATCAAAATTTCGAAGAAACTTGAAAATGCTGCTTTATCCCTCAGATTATAGTATCACTGCATATTACAATTATCCTAAACTTTGTTGACTACAATTTTAAATTTTCGAGATATGATCTGGAACTCCAAAATAATTTTTACAACACTTGCTTTTGATAACACACATATATCCTTCATGATTCTGTCATTCATACTTTTTGATTATATATGTATTTGGAGAGTAAATAAAATTCACATATATTTTTTCCTCAATAGAAACATCATTTATACACTACCATTAATCTGCCTTTCGTCTATATATTATACATGCATACATACTTTAGGCAAATATCTTAAGAATAAAATTCAAAATTTTTCTTCGCCCTAAAAGTTGAACAAATGGAACGCTCTGCACATCAATTCTTTATAGCATGAAAAGATATTATAGTATTTCAGTTTCGTTTTTAGGGAAGGCTAATGTGAGGTTGAAGTCTTTCTCTTGATTTCAAAACAACGAACCTGACATAGTTGTCTTAGCTTAAAGATTCCACCTGCAGCTGCTCCATGAGAATTTTCTAAATATGCAATGTTGATCATTCTGCGCATATGATACCGGCAATCACTTGGCACATTAAACTGTTCAGTTTTTTCAAAACAATGGACTGGAGGAACAACATAAAGATCAGATTCTTGTACATATTTTGGAACAAACATCATGGCTGAGAGAAAGCCATGAATGATGTGGCCATTTTCCAAATAGTCTCTTATATATATTATCATGAATCAAAGGAGTCGAATGATCTTCAACATTCTAAATTAAAATGATAGAATGATCTTCAAATAAATTTAATAGATCTCCACAGTGAAATAGCTTGGTATCTGTTTTAAAAAGTTTAGACACATGAATTCAAAAAATGAATTAATGTCTAGCTTAGGAACTCAAATACATATCAACATTATTCAGGTCAGTTTATTTGCATGCGGTTTAAAAAATATCGTCATACGGTTTTGAATAGATTTAGTATGTGTTAAATTCATGGATTTTATTCAAAATTGCTAAAAATCAACTACAACAACGAAAAATGATTGTTGACATCATCTATTTGCCGAGAAACATAAATCATATTTGGAAAATTTTAGTTCTTCGAATATACTTCTAATATTATTACAAAGTTTACTTTAGCACTTACGAGTAATTTTATTTCTCGTATTGGAAATGCTCAGTAAAGTGTTGTCTACCATTAATCACAACATATCATTATCATTTGCGAACGGATTTTGATATAAGCAGGGTTGCTCCCACGCCGAGTTTGTGTCTTCCGATTTCTGCTTCAATTCATGGATTTGCTTGGACTTCTCAATTTTTTTATAAAAAACGTTATTTCCGATTTTGTGTTTTTATCCACATCTCTAGAATCTTTCTAACCAATAGATGTCACATTTGATGCTGAAACTTAATATTTTTCAAATAAAATTTCAATGGGATGCGCTAACTCGAAAGAGTCACCGCAAGTTACGCAGACCCAGAGAATACGGCGCGTTTTGTCGAGTAAGAACGGGCAGCTGGTGAAATTGGACATGAACGACCCTAAAACTGAATTATTGATACAATTTACAACAACCACAAAGGGTATCGAATCAATCGTTTGTCCACCGGGAATGGTTCCTATTGCCATTCTTGAATCACAGTGCTTCTGCATTGCGACCGCGCCACTTACGATAAATGTTGATGAAGAAACAAACGTTAAATTGCCTATTATTGCAGCTTCAATCACAAGGCCTGGCAAAATTGTCTGCCTCGGTCATATACAGATGCTTTCTAACTACTACATTTCGAAAAATTCTTATTCTACTTTCTTCCACAATCTTTTCATTTGGTTAACATCCAAACATCTGCTCACTTCTAAGGTTCTACTTCTCAACATCAATGACAGATATGAGTTACAGCTAGTTAAAATAATTAGATCTTTTGGTTTCATTGTCGATATTGGTGATTTCCGAAAGGATTTCAGCCAATTCAATCTCATTATTATCGCCAGCACGCTCAAAATGAACGAAGAAGAGATGACTAAACTTTTGAATTACTCGAATAACGGTGGATCGATTTGCTGCTGTTATTCACCGTCATTCTCAACAGACGAAGAGTGCTTCAATGTGAACCCATTACTCCTAGAATATGGACTTTCTTACATGGATTGCGCAATCAACTCGGAAACTTCTGAACCGATCAAAACAAACATACCGCCTACATTCGATCTCATCAAAAGCAAACCTCTTCCGCAAATGGTAAATACATTTAAAGAGTTAATGGCAATTAATAATCCAAACTCTGAGTTGATCGATGATTTCGTTACAGAACTTCGATATGTCTGCTTATCATGTAAAGGGAGATACAGTAATGTTCTCTCGGACATTCTCAACGTTTGCTGGGATTATTTATCGCAAAATCCATATCGAAATGAGGAAGGCGACCTTGATCCTAACATCGTACAGAACATCATCATAGTTCTTATCATCGACGTATATAATCAGCTGCCAATTGACAAACTTTTTGTTATTCCTGATTGCTCAACTTTTCCAGGACTTGCAAAGATCAGAGAATTCAAAGAATATAGCATCAAGCTTCCTGTTTATGAGCAAACTTTACATTCTACGGGACTTTGGCTACCTCCTGGTGTCATAGGAACTGTTACAATTCATGATGATATCACTGACAACATCGCAATACAGATTGGTGCTCATTCTCAGTCCCTTGTTTCACAGGCTCCACCATGGAAGCGATGGCCACACGTCGTTGCTGCATATAAAGCTAACTCAGGCACTACTGAAATATTCTCTCAGTTTGGAGGAATGGTTTTCATTGGCGTTGCTGAATCCAGCCTGAAACAACTTAACATGACATTTACTAACTGCACGAAGTATCCACGCTTTTTGAAATCAGATCCAAAAATCCTTGGAGAAACGAAAAACTTTGATGTTCCATGGGCTGAAATTTCGTCGAACTACCTCACAATGGTTCTTCCTACAGAAGAATTCAATAAGATTAATGATCTCAATGAAGTATGCGATTTTTATGATAATTACATTGACAAAATTGTCAAGACCATGAATTACAATATTCCACGTCAGTTCCGTCTCGTTTTTGATACACAGACCCCATATGAGCAGCCAGTTCCTGGTTATCCAATTACAATGCAGCTGGATTCTCTCAATAATATCCTTTATAATCTGGAAGAGCCTAACTGTGACCTATTTAATCTTCTGGCAGCCATAGCCACATCCTGCCTCAGAGAGGGCTACTTTGACAGTGAGACAGAAAAAGCACTTTCGCAGATTGTTGTTGCTCAAATCTTTATGGATAAATATGATGGGTATGATATGGAATCAGACCAATCTTTCGAAAGTACTCAACTCTTCCACGAGCTTTGGAGAATTCACAGAAAGATCAATAACCAGGCTTTGATGCAGATTATTAGGGAGTCAATGAACCCAGATGGCCCTGAATACTATGATGATGAGGAAAGATGGACTGCATTCACTAGGGATCTTAGCCATATCACGCAGCTTAACTTCACGAAGATATTCGAAAGACTGAAGAGGATCCCACTCAACATCAGTGCAGATCTTGAAATGTTCCCTAATTGTCCTGATGATGAATAACGGTGTTTGTATTTGTTTTTTAATGATTTTATAAAATTGTTTTTGTTTTTTTAATTCACTATTTTGATGTAAGTTTGCAAAAATTATTGGAAATATCTTTAAACATATTTATAAACAAATAATAAACAAAATTACTGGAAAAATTGCGTTGCAATAAGTTCTGGATATTCATCATTACCGATTGGACCTGCGAACTCGAGAATAGCCTTGTTCTGAGGGTCGATAAGATTCTTCTTTGTGAATTCTTGGTCAACACCTTCAATATTTTCAAGACCAATTGGTGGAAGAAGATCTTTGGATGAGCTTTCGAATGTAAGATTACCGAGTTTTGACATAAGGAACCTAAGCTCCTTCTTTCTGCCTTCGAAAGAGTTGAACACATCATGGAATTGAACATATTCTTCGGCATGCGGCTGATCAATTACTTGGAGGATCTTAACTATAGAGGAACAAAGCGTATTAACACTGTCATCGAAGAAATTGTTAAGGAGGGATTCTCTATCAGGACGAGTATCATTATTTACCTCAACATCAGACTGTGGTGACGATTTAGTAGACTTGGGCGATTCTTTGATTGGAGCTACTGCTTCCTCATTCTCTTCAGACACGTCTTCGCTTTCTGCATCTATAGTAAGCTTTTGATCGTGAGCTTTAAGTTCTTCAACATATGATCGAATTGCTTCATCATTCTTCGAAATCCTCTTCTGAAGTGAGTCACATTCACTCTGCAAAAGATCTCTATTCATGTATAACTGTTTGTTTTTCTCCATGAGTTCTGTATTCTTTTCGGCAATTGCCCTTGATTTCTTAACCTCGTTTGTTAATCTTGTTTTTTCGGCATCCTTTTCAATCATCATTTCAATGACTGTATTCTCAAGATTTTCTTGAGTCATCAATCTATTTTTAGCTTCTTCGCGCATAACACTTTCTTTCAACTCCTTTTCATGCCTGCCCACCAAATCAGAGTATTCTGCATGAGCTTGAGACATTTGAATTCCTTGATGCTTACTTTCTGTTTTCATTGTTTGCTCAGCTTCGGCAATTTCGCGTTTAAGCTGATTTTCAAGAGCTGCTACTGTTGCTAATGAATCTCTTCTGACCTTGTTTGCTTTTAAATTGTTTGTAAGTTGAGTTAATTCAATATCTTGTGATTGTTTAAGTTTATCTAATTTTGATTGAAGATCTGTAAGGAGATTCTTGTATCTTTCTCTTGTGTCCTGGAGTTTCTTTTCGTAGTACTGTTTTTTCCTATTCTTTTCATTATGTTTCATAGAGAGATAAGCTCTTACATCATGTGCATCAGCAAAGAACTGCATTTGCTTATCTTCAGTTTTTCTTCGTTTAATTGTTTCTTGGTCGGCTAATTCAAGATTTTGCGAAATTAATTCTTCAGTTGTTTTGATTTTGTTCTGCAAAAAGTCGTTTTCGAACATCACAAAGTCGACATCCATATCACCCGTTCTTTTAATTTGAGTAATAGGACGTGCAGCTCTTCTTGGTGGCATTTACTAATAATATACGTTTTATCAATATTAGGGTCTGAATGCATACCCCTGTTTTTGAATAATCATTGCTTGTAATACTAATAACAGATTAGCATCACTAAGGAATCATTATTCCGCTAAAAATTTAATCCATATATAGTTAATATTTTTTGAACATTTTACAATCTTGGATCTGAGGACTGTCATTGAAAATATAATTACTCTAAGTTATATGCATAAGATTTCCTAACAATATTGAATATTCCTCTACCATATATATTCAAAAGTTTGCAAAAACTCTATATGCACTAAAATTAGCCAGGAATATAGATTTAATATGTGATTGGCATTGCAAATCTTCAACAATTCGAATTAAAATTGTTTTCGACCAATTTTGCTTCTTTTGTCAAAACCGTAAATGTCATCAGGAGCAGATCGCTACCTCACTGTCTTCTCCGCTGAAGGCCGTTTGTGGCAGGTTGAGTACGCTTTCAAGGCAGTCAAACAGGCAGAAGTTACAGCAGTTGGTGTCAAGAGCAAGAATTCTATCTGTGTCGCAGTTCAAAAGAAAGTCGCAGATAAACTCATCGATCCAAAAACAGTAACACATATGTATCGCATTACCGACACTGTTGGTTCTTGCTTGGTTGGTTTACTACCAGATGTTTTATACATTTGCAGACGTCTTCGCTACGAAGCTGCTCGTTTCGAATTCAAGGAAGGATTCCCAATCCCAGTCGCAATTCTTGCCCAAAGGCTTTCTGAAGTTCATCAGATAGAATCTCAATATGCTGGATTAAGACCAACAGCCGTCTCCGCAATTTTATTCGGTTTTGATGGGCCATCAGATTCTTTCTCTTTATACAAGGTTGAGCCTTCTGGATATTCTAACGGTTATCGCGCTGTTTCTTGCGGTGTTAAGGAGATTGAGGCAATGAGCGCCCTTGAAAAGAAAATGGAAGATTTCGAGACACCAGAAGCTACATCTGAATTTGCTCTTGCTACACTCGAATCTGTTTGTGGTGTTGATTTCGAAGCAACTGATGTTGAAGTCGCATTAATGACACGCAATAACACAAAATTCTCTTTACTTCCAGATGAGAAGGTTAACGAGATACTCCATGCTGTTGCCGAAAAAGATTAAATTTAATTTTATAAATTTATTAACAGTGCATCTTTTTAAGACATAAATCTCTCGAAATTTAGAACATTGCTAATGGCTTTTTTAAAGATGAATCATTTATAAAGCTTATTATCATTTGAACAAACAGATCGCTTGAATGTCATGGTTATTGATATATTATAAAAATATAGTATATTTATTTATATATTTGTATAAAATAAGAAAATAATAAGAATAAAAAAAATTATTTGGCAATTGGCTTCTTCTTAGGTATCTTATGTATTGCCTTCGGTGGTACAATTGGCTTATTTGCTATCATCTTTCTCAGTTTTTTAGTTCTAAAATGATCTAAATCATGATATACCTCAAATTTGAACTGTTCGGGAATCCATGCTCTTATACCCAAAACATCACAATCTTCAATCATTTCATTGTAGTTGGTTTCTTTCTTCCAAAGCTGAATCGATTCGAAATCGAAATCTCCAACAGTATAAAGGAGAGGTGTTTGGCTAGAGAAGCTTTCATCTGAAGCATTGCGATCAATTGGAATGAAGTCTGGATTGATGAAAGTGAAATTAGATATATACATTGGTTCGCAATTATCATTTTCCGCAGCAGGCTCATTCTCTGTGAATTTAATTTCCCTGATTTTATCCTGGTAAAATTCGAAGTATTTGTATTGATTCTGTTCACCAAGTGCCCAAACGCAGAAATAATTAGAGAATAGAGATGATGCAACATATAAATCATCGTGAAAAGCATCGAATAAAACATCTTCGTAGAAATCATTCTTTCCTATAATCTGCAATCTCATGAAAAGATTTCCATTATTTAAGTAAAGCACTAACAATGTCTTTTGTGACATAATAGTGAAATGCATTATCTCCGATTCTTCAGGTAACGATGCTATTACATTGTTGAAGCCATAATATATCATCAAATCGCTTGTGATAAATATTGGTTCTCCTTCAAGTGTCAGACCGAAGTCTATAATAGATAAATTAGAGAACTTCAAAGTCCTTTTGACCATACGTCTGTAAAGCTTTTCTCCATTTAATATCCAAATATCATCATAATCTGGTAAGCCAAGGATTAGATAAATATCCGAATTTCTATCTGGAATAGGTATCTCTAATCTCAATTTATCATTCTTGTCGTCATAAAACATAATTTTTGTTGATGTAATGTAAGCAACATATGTCATGGATTTTGTTGGAACAATAAATGTCCTCTTGAGGCTGCAAACATTTCTCTGTCTAATTATCGAGTGATTAACTTTACCTTTGCCACATTTATCATCATCGCCAAAGATAACATCTTCTTCTTCTGTACATCTGAATTCCATTTCAAATGTTATCGCGTTGTCACCGAATGATGCAGAAACTAGATTTGAAAATTGAGATGTGGCAACAATATAGTCTTCTTCATGATCTTTGACATAGTCTGAAGGAACAAAAAGATAGTTCAAACCAAGTATATCGGCATTTCCAAAATCCGAGTATTCAGTTGTGATAATTTCGCTAGATTCATTTTGATCCTGTATTTCATCCCCATTTTCTGTTATAATTATACCTGCATCGCTTATCTTGGACTTTATTTGCTTTAGAGTAAATTCTTTAACAATATTTTGCTCTGTTTGCTTTATTTGAGAAGTCAAATGCTCAAGAATATTTGATAATTCGGATTTAGTATAATTCGAGTATTTTTCTAAAATTGGGGCAACTCTTCGAACAAATTCATCTAAAATAATTGGTTGATATTGTATAAGCTGATCCTGTACTTGTGAAATAATTTGTGTAGGCTGAGGCAGTGGTGGCTGGGCCTGTATAAATTGCTGCTGTGTTGACTGCACCTGCGTGGGCTGTGGCTGCGCAGTTTGTACCTGTGCTGGTTGTGCCTGTATGGACTGTGTTTTTGTGGGTTGTGGCTGTACTGGTTCCACCTGTGCTGGCATTGGAACTTCTTTTTCTTCAATGTGTTGGATATCTACAGAAATTGCTTTGCCTGAAAGTTCTGAGAATCCAACTTCTTTTGCTGCAGGGATATCATTGAAAATTGCTCTAGGTTGCTCTGGAAGTGGATATATGTGTGGAACACTGTATTCGTTGTGACCAATAGAAAATGTAGTAGTAAGATTATCAGTCTTAACAAAGAGTCTATCATCAGTGAAACTAATAGAATCTATACTTGTAATTGAGTGATTTAAATACAGAGAAACTGCTTTGAAGAATTGGCAATTATTACACTGAAATGCTTTATAGATATTTGAATTTCTGAAGTAAATTATGAAGAAATATGAATCAATTGACGAAGCAACCATCAAGTTTTTAATGGAGTCCACTCTTTTGATCGAAAAACAGAATACATAGGAGTTATTGAGTTCTTCATGATCTGGTACGAACTCGAATGCTTGAAGATTTATTTGTAGAGGATTCTTATTATTTTGGAATAGCACGCAAATCATCGTTAGATTTATTGAAAACACTTTTATAATGTTTTGATTTTCGCCAAAACATTTTAATTCTTTGTCATTTGATTTCTTTTGTCCTAAATTGTAGGCATACAATTTATTTCCGGATCTGTATAGCATAAAATTGTTCGAAAACATGCAAATATCTGTTAAATTTTGTTTATCTGTAATAATTGGCAGAATTCTTCCTTTAGAAAGCATATAAATTGCACCATCTGATAACAGTGTTATTGAATAATCTTGTGGAATTGGATTTATTTCGACTTGATCGATATTTTTTCCTTCAAATTGGACCTCTGAAATCAGTTTATAGTCAATGTCTGCGAGGCGAATAGTAACTCCATCATATGTGAATATGTGTGCTGAATAATTATTGCGTAAAACTCGAGAAAAAAGTTTATCAGTATTAATTTCTCGTCTTTCGAGTTTTTTGATGATTTTATTGTATTTGCTGTACAATATTACTTGCTCTCCAAACTCTATCATACCATTCTGATGACAAAGAAAAGATCCTTGTATTTCTTTTGGTCTTTTCAAGAAAATAGACAACCCTGATTGAGAACCGCCTGAAGTATTATTATTGAGACTGTCAGCATTCTTTTGTGAATCCACCTCTTTGCTCATCTCAACAAAATACTAAAATCCAGTTTTGTCATGTAAACATAGAATTGTTAAATTTATATGTCAACGAAATATAATATAATAAATACCATGTAAATATAAATTTGTGAAATTTATTTGTCAAAGAAAAATAGAATATGACATGTAAAAATGTATTTTAGTTTATATGTCATGTAAAATATGAATATAAAAGGTGACAAAAATGGAGGAAAATCAGGAGCAAGTCGTTCCTCCGCCAATTTGCATATTCACAACGACGCAAGATTACCAGGAATTATCAAGTAAACTAAATAAATTGTGGAAGTTGCAAAATGAGGCGCTTTCACAACCCACCTTTACAAATTCTGTAATTAAAAAGTTTAACAAAATTTTAAATCACGCAAAAACAACAGCCAATGAGACTAAGACTCAAAAGCCAAATGAATTTGTCGCCGCTATGGCTCCTTACATCCCTAAAATTGTCGAACTATCTACCCAGCATTTCTTTCAGCGTACAATTCGAGATTTTCAGGTACTTGTTGCACAGCTTATTAAACAAGTGAATGAATTTGCCGAAACGCTTCCACCTATTTTCGATAATCGCGCTCCTTTGACAAGAATTTCTTCCGCTTTACAAAGTTTGATGCCAAAATCACTTCTAATCTCCTACATTAAGGCACCACCTTCAACATTTAATTCTATTCAACAAACACTTCACTCAATTCAACAGGATTTCCTTTCACTCCGCGAAACTGCTGTATCATCGTCACACAAATCATTCACTTCACTTCTTTCTGTATCAAATGAGCTCGAAAACTCTATAAAACACATAATTGCCGTTCATGGATTTTTATCGATCTCGACTTATCTTCAAAATCTATTAAGACACTTTACGTTTGACGATGGAATTAAACTTCCGCCGCTTAAAAATGATAACGCAAAACTTGCACCAAAGATTACGAAGCAAAACTCAGACGCTAAAACTGCGCTTCAAATTCTCAGCGAATATAAAGAAATTAAGAATCCCGATGCCGAAGCACGTCAGAAATTTATCAACGACTTTGAAAGTGCTATTAGAAATGAAATTCATTTTGAATCAAGCACATCTGCCATTGAAAGTATAATATTTGTTATTCTTACAATTCAGCCGCCACAAGATCCAGCAAAGAAAGTATTTACAAAATGTAGCAATTTTTATTTTTCTGCTTCTCGTGCTGTCACTCAATTTTACAAACTTCCTGAATTTGTTTCATCGAAGAATGACCTCGAACAATTTAACAGAGCCCTCGAAAATCTTCAAACAGTTAGTGATAGCATTATCAAGGCAAGGAAAAAGCCTGTTGGATGGAGTGCCCAAGATACAAAGGCCTTCATGAAATGCACTGAACCTTTAATTAAGATCGGCGAAACATTAGAATCTATTGCTGACTTGGTTGAAAAAGGAAACCAAATTATTGGCTCAAATATTTTCAGCCTCAACATGTCGCAGATATTGCCACGTCCTATTTCTCTCAGATTCCTTGTTTCTGATCCACCGGATGATCCTGATCAGACTCAGTTTAATATTACCCGTTGCCTCACAAAGATCACAAATCAACTGAACGCACTCGCTGATAAAGGCGTTGTAATGCGTCGCGGAGATGAACAAATTATTCATCCAGCTGATTTCACGACTGTTTTTGCCCGAATTCGTGTTAATATCCGTTTCATCGAGGAAGAACTATTTAATCTCAGCCTCAATAGGTTCAATGATTTTCCTGTATCGAAGGCCGGAACAACAATGCTATCTTCAATCTCGGGTATTAAAGAGAAGCTTGAACAGTTCATCTTGACAATGAACACTATTCCGCTTGTTATATCCGGCCTCAGAGAACTATCCATGATTTTATATGAACAGGGATTTTCAGTTAATATGGATCATGTTTTCACAGAAATTAACTCATCTCTTAATATCATATTTGATGCATATAGAGTTTTTGAGGAGCTTGATATAGCAGGTGTTGCAAACCTTTCGACATGTGCACAAATTTCATTCATTGCAACATCGACATCTGAACTTGCTCCTAAATGGCCAGAATTTGCGCCATTTGCTGACTATTTCACAAATCTTAACCTTCTTGATTTGAATATCAATGAGGTCTTCGTTAAGATCGAAGAATTTAGGAGTTTGGCAACCTCAATTTTGAAGAGGTGGACATCAGCTGATTATGTAACAAAGTTCAATGCTCAATATAAGAGTATTTACTCAAGTGCTACAATAATCAGGAGAGAGCAAATTGATGCTCTTCCAAGCAAACTTCTTGGCCAGTTAACAGGCTGGTTGTCGAATCTTCCACACTCACCTCCAAAACGTACGACTGTTTCAGAAATGGATATCAAGATGTCGATACTCAGGAAGATGCTCAACCAGTACATATCGCACCACCCAGATAATCAAGTTGCCAGTCAATTTGAACAGCTCTTTCCGGCAATAGATATGTTTGCTCAACTCAATAGCCACTTCTTCTCGAAGACAATGCTTAAGTGTCTTTTGTCATTCCTCGAGCGCGTCAATACACATCCTGAGGTTGTTGTGGAATCATCTGATGCTGAAAATACAGATACAAGCTCAACAGAACCAAAGGGTGAAGAAGTGAATGTTGATGCTTCTCAAGTTGTTTTCTCCGAAGATGAGATAGCTCTCTGGTCTCCATTCGCACAGAAAGTTTTCTCTGTTGATCATGTTTCTGTTCATCCTCAGTTCCCAAGTTACACCGAGGAATTGATTCACTCCAGAGCTCGCCAAGTTTATGAAGAGTTCAAAGAAGAATGGAAAGGTGACACTGCCGCATTTGATACTGAACTTGCAGATATTGATTCTGAAATTTCACAACCATCTTACGAGAACTTGACTCTCTTCTATCAATCATTTAACGAGAAAGTTGTTCAGGCATGTGAGCGAATGTTCGATGACCTTCTCCAAATGCTTGTTGAATTCAATCCACCAAGCAGAGGCAGAGGATATCCAAGAGAATGCCCTCCGCATCCAAAGACACAGCAAATTGGTGACCTGAGCAAAGTTTTAACAACACTCCAACCGCAACTCAAGGAATTAGATTTCTGCTGGTTACCTTCGCTTCTTGAGTGCAGAGGCATTTCCTATGATATCTTCAGAGCAACTGATACAGCTGGAGATCAAACCACGCCTCTTGCACTGATCCGCAGACTAACAAACCGTGCATTTGCGTTCTTTAGGCTGAGTAGATGCCTTTTGTTCGCCAAAGGTGGTTTACCGACATTCGCTCCAGACCTAAAGATGCTTAAGGTATTAGTTGGCAGCTTGCTCGATAAAACAAGATTTGTTAAAGAGAATTCACCACTCCTCTTCCATGAGATTGATCAGGTTGTCAAAGCAAATATGTTCTCTAACTTTTCTTCTCTGATCTCCGGAGTCAAAGTTCTAAGAAGATCGCGTGCATTATTTGATGCAAAGGAGCTCGTCACCATCATTGACATTGACTTCTTCGATTTTGGTGATTTCTTCAGGCGTTTGAATTGCGAGCATATCACTCTTTCGTCATTCTTGGATTCCAATATCTACGAGATATTCTTACAGAATCTAACTCCGGTTACAAAGTATGTCCAAAGTGGCTTCGATGATAATTTCCTTGCAGATCACATTAAGGCAATGAGTTGCTTCAAAGCGGAACTCGGTATCGCACCAATCCAATGCAGCTGGGAGAAGATTGACGAACGTCTAACATCATTAACGGTTCTCCAGCAACTGGTTGATATTTCTGTTGCTTTTGACAGAGTTTGCCCAGTCGTTCAGCGTAAGAAGAAAGATCCATGCATGTTTGGAACTGATTTCATTGCTGTTGAGTTACTTGTCTTTGAACTCCAGAATGAAATTGAAAGCCTCGTCCAGGCCAAGCCTTCTAGGCTCTGCAAGCTCTACATCGACTTAACTCGTGTTCTTACTGCCATCAAGGATGTTTCCTCTAAATTTGGTCCAAGGAAGTCTGATAGTGCTAAGATGAACAATCTTGTTGATGAATGGAATAACTTCACTATGTGCTTGGAGAATCTTCCAATGTCTGATTTCCACGGAGAATTTAGACATCTTTCAAACAAGATCATTGATGTCATTCAAGACTCTCCTGCAATGGATATCCAACGTGAAATTAAGTCAATTACATTCCTTCTCAAGCAGTTTGAAATCAGTCCAAGCATTGGAACACTTAGGAAGTTGAAGTTTGCTTTCCAGTTCCTTGAAGGACAGAAGGGTCGCTTTACTACCGCTGAAACAGCTTCAGCTCTTCCATTCTTCCAGTTACATGTATCTATCTCAACAATGCTCTCTATGTACAGAATTGTTGATCTGATCCCAATGATATCCGAAAAGCTTGGGCAATATATTGGACGTGAGCTTCCACTTAGGAAACCGTCTATTGCAGAAGAGACTGAACCAGAGAACATCGTCCAAATTACACCGAAAGCAAACCTGGAACGCCCACTTAACTTATTCGAGCAGACAGCATTGGGTCACATGACTGCAGCATTGTTTGATGCAAACGTCGCTGATGAGGAGAAAATCGCAACATTGCCAATACTCAAACGCTCAGTTGAGCACGGAAGGATGATGGTTGAAAATGCTAAACTTTGCAACAGCAAGCTCGAATCAATTAATGAATCACTTAAGGAATATGTCAGGGCGCGTGATGTTCCTAACGTTCAATCTCATGAAGAAAAATTACCAAGTGACGCTTCTTCGTCTCCAATTGGTGTATCACCTGAGCTGGACGATGCTAGATCGAAGAAGGAATATGAGATAATGAAAAACAGATACTATGCAACAATGGGCAGTGTTTCTATTCTTGCTTCAGCTCAGTCCGAGCTCTTCCAAACTGTGCGAAGAACAGAGGCAAGAAATGAAAGAAACCAGAACCTGCTAAACTTGATTAACTTGAATAAGCAACTCAGCACCTTGAAGAATGCAGATAGCGAGTGGAGCAGCTTGGGCAAGATATCTACTGAGTGAATATATATATATTTATAAATTTTTTTTGTGTTTTCTTTAATTATTTATTTATTATTTATTTTGACGATGATTTTCTAATAGCTTTAGCCACTGTCCAGTGAGAGAGCTAAATTTGTTAAAGCACTGATCAAACTGTTTAAAATCATCTTGAGAAATTGAAAATTTAGAAACTGGTGATATTGGAATTTTAGGATTTGATGGAACTTCATTAGTTTGATTTGGAGTCTTTGGCTTGTATACAGGCTCCTCCTTTGGAGGCGGAAGAAGAATCTCTGAGTCTAGTATATTCTTGAGATCTTCAATTTTTGAATTCAATTCTTCAGAAATTCACATGTAATCAAAGAATATATTAATAGGGATATATTCGGCATTAACTCCAGACTTATTAAGAAGATCATCGCGTTCTGCAGAAGGCTTAGAAAAGAAATCCTCCGTTTTTTGAATGATAGTGTTCCACTTTTGCAGTGGAGACATGTTCTGGAACTCTTCGTTGTTCTCTATTGATTCTGCATAGTCTTCTTTCACTTGCTGTAACATGAAATTTTAGGTAGTCAAAATTGATGGAATTTTGTGACATGTAAATAAAAAAAATTCTATTCTTTATAAAAGTTTTGCCAAGTCAAACAATTCTTGCGGAATTTGATCCTGACTAAATGTCTCCAAGAAAACTTTCATCGGGTTCAGTGACTCACATGGGATCAGAGTATCTGCATCGATGAATTGTTCCTCCTCACCGGCGAATCCAAAATCACCATCATCTTCTTCTTCTTCAAAGTTTTCATCATTGATGTCTTCTTCTTCAATATTATCGGCTTCTTGAAGAAGTTTCTTCTGTGCTTCTACTTTTTCGCGACGTTGCTTCTCCTTGTTCATTGTGTTAGCAACTGTCTCAGCGAAGACTAGCGCAGCTTGGCCGACAGATGGATTGACGTGAGTGAGCAAGCAGAGCCCTGTGAACCAGATCTTCATGTTCTTAAGCTCTCTTGGAGCATTTGGATGGACCTCGAATGGCATATCTGGGTTATCTGTCTCAGAGATTGTGTTACCTATCCACATCTCAATGATTTCGGCTGGAATTAATTGCGCGAACTCCAGGTTGGCTGAGAGAGCAGCTGTGTAAACAAAAGCCGCAGCAGCTATGATTACCGAAGAAGTGTCATCATAGTTAAGTATGAATGTGCTGATCATTGGCAGGATATGAGGAATGATGTCATTTCTAACAGATATCAAAGCGGCAGCAACAACAATCATAGATGCAATATCGATTCCATAAAGTTGTGCTTCTGGATTGAAGCATCGCTCTATAAATGACATAACAAGCTGTGCAAGATTATCATCCGTCTTGAATTCTGCCATCTTTGTAATAATGTTGACTAAAATGCCTGATATATCTATGAGCACAATTTCAATTGTCTGCGAAACTTTAGAGTTGATTATTTCATCAACAATATTCAAAAACTCAGCAAAGGATGATGGAACCACTGTCATACGATTGAATGCCATGACAATAGGCCTAAGGATAAGGGATCCATTGTTTGGCTCGTATTTAATCGCATCTGCCGCTGTGGTAATAAGGAATGTTGCAGCTTCCTCAAGCGACTCTGCTGGCAAGCTTTTGACAACTTCGGATATATTGGCACAAAGCTGCTCGAAAGCTGCTGATGCTTCATCCGAAACTGCATCAGGATCATCTGCAAGCTCGACAAATGCATTTCTCCACTGTTCGACCAATGGCTGGAGAAGTTCAGTTGAGAATGATTTAGCTTCGTCAAAGTTTTCCATTACGAATTGCAGTAAATCGTTGACACCTGGGACCTTTTGCTCAGATGCATTCATTGTGAGTAATTTATTGATGAGATCAGCACAAGAAATGTCACCAAGATCGTAGCTGAGATTAATTGAGGAATTAAGAAGCGACATGCAAGCAAATTGCATCACAGCGTTTGTTTCGTGTGTCGAGTTTAACATTTCCCAGGCTTCAGCACGAAGTTGACTCGATGAAAGATCTGATTTGCGTAATATCACCAAGATTGTCGGTATTAATATTAAAACGCCAATATCTCCGCGAATTCCTTGTATGTTGGATTCAATGTTCATGAGAATTGGGGAAATATCGAAAGGCAATACCTCAGAGATTGGGAGTGATAATAAGAATTGATGGATTTGATTAGCAATTGATTTGCGGACTTTCTTTTTCGAAACGAGGAAAATAAAGAATCTGGCTTCTTTCTCGTACTGGTCTTCTATGTTATCGCCAGGAAGAACAGAAGAGAAATCGATGTCTTTCAAGTCCTCAATAAAATAGGCAATTGCTGATCTCACATCATCTTTCGATGTTGCATCACCAAGCTCGAATGTGACATATTGAATTGGATTCATGAAATACTCGATAAGCTGCTCGTTGCTCAATACGGCAGAAGGAATAATTGCTTGAGCGATGAAATCCTCTGTCATGAATACGTTACCTTCGACTTTGCCGTGATTCTTATTGATAGACGTAGCAATATTGATTAATTGGCAGAGAATTTGGTCATTGAGCTGAGTCCTGTTGTGTACATAGTACGGGAATAACGAGCTGATAATATTTACTATCTGTGGGAGAATGGAAGAGTTGAACACACCTTTAAATACTTCGTTTGTTGGAGTGTTGATTTTAAACGAGAATTTTGAAATTGATGCTAAAATAAATTCAAGAATTGCAGATTTCATTCTAACAGCAGTTTCATCGTGATGTTCAACTTGTAATAACGCGATTAGTTCTTGGTAAATTGTTATGATTTCAGGGTTCTCTAAAGCAAACACACACTTTAGAATAAAGAGTCGCATTAACCTAGTTGTATTTTCAATTAACTCAGCATTAAAAAATGTCTTTTGCTTCTCTAAAATGTATACAAATAATTGAGACATGTTTTGAAGAATATTATCAATCTGTGCGGTAACGGCAAGCTTAGAGCTGGATGAATAAACTATCTTAAGTATATCAATCAAGAGAGAATCACTCGAATCTGGTGAAATAAATGGTTGTACTGATTCTAGGATCCAATTACATACGTCAACAAGGGAGACATTGATAGCTAGTACTGTAGTTTCGACTAACTCTGCCGATTCTGATGGTTTAATCGAGATAATTTGAATTAATGTAGATAATATATTAATAATGAACTCAGAAGGTTGCTGAACCCCCTTACTTAAGCAATACCCTTTTCTAAATACCTCTTTTAAAGCTGTGGAAACAGCCCAAAAAGCATCACGATTATTTTGGACTTCTTGTGTTGTTAAAGCCTCAAGAAGTGGCGGCAAATATTCGGGATTGTCAATAATTTCGATGACTTGTGCCTGCGAATCAGGATCTCCCTTCAGGCCGCTAATAAGAACAGAAATATCCATTTTTGATGCAATGCTCAAAATTTCATGATAAATAGACTCAATTCGTGATGCATATCCTAGAAATACAAAGATTTGACTTTGGGCACAAAAAAATCTGAAGGATTTAAGAGGGACCTTTGAATATTTTACATTTTTTGCTTTATGCCTCTTTATAGACCTATCAAGACCACATTGCCGAACTTCATTGGTGACAACTGACACAGCATTGGATATCTCGACCGCGAGTAGTAGCTTTATTGAAAGCAGAAACAATTAGATATTATCAAAAATTTTTAAAAATCAAAATATTTATTCAATCTCCCAGATTTATAATTAGTAGCTCATGCATAGCATCCTTTCATCATTTTATACTCTGAAAGTTTAATTCAATCATTCCGCAATTCTTCCAGTCTCTCATTTTAAAAAAAATGTCGGAGTAATTAACGCACTCAAAAAATAGATTGTTACGTTTGTTAGGAACTTCATGTAGTACATGCTGATTGATTTAGCAAACCATAGTTCTTGAATTGAAAAGGTTTGAGCGAAAATACAGTGTATGCTCACGCATCTTCTTCAATTTTTGTGAACTCTAATAACAAGCACCATTGATAAATGTTACATAGTTAAGCCAAGACAACAGTAAGTTAATTATTGAATTTAGACAAGAAAATGCCAAAATATGATGAAATCTAATTCTTAATACAAACAGCTATAGTGAACAAACAAAATTCTATTCTTTGACGTTGCTAGAGATGCTTGAGTTCCTCACCTCTGCTGTTTGTAGAGTCACATGTCCATTATTTAAAAAGTTAGAGCATTTTTAAGGTGGAAAAAAATAGTATCAACATGAGAATATCTAATGTGTCCATAGTTCTAAAAGTATATCATACTTATCTACACATATCACAACTATACAGTTATTAATTAACTATACCTGATTTTCATTTGTTTTATTGAATTAGTTAACTACACTTCGACTCCAAGTGCAAAAATGTGATGCAAATCTGTTTTCATTCAGCTTCAGTCATTTTGCAAAAGATATGTAGTCACATAAAAACCAAGATAATTTTGTAATGATATACCATGCTACACCATAACCATTTACAAAATGCTGTATCGTATTAAACTATAAAGCGCCAATTTAGATTAAATATACTTTACATGTATAGGGAAATCTCTATTTAAATGTTATTGTACATGCTAACTTAAATAGCACCTTATAGTTTGGCAACAATTAACAAGTTATTTTTTATAATAATAAAATTATTAACATTCATATATAATATTTATGTTATCTGTTAGATTAGTAAAGTCCTACATTATACCTATGCTGCATCATTTTTAGAAATATGACCAATAATGCTAATATCGTCGTCATCATCGTGATATGAAACGAAATCATTGGCAATAATGGAGTTATCCTCATGAAGAATCTCACCATAAAGCTCCATCTTATTAATAGCAATGCATGGTGGATCTCCTGGGCAAGGCTCGGTCTGAATTAATCTAACATATTTTCCGACGTATTCTTTATCGAGTTTGTATGATTTTTCTTTGCAAAAGCTCACTTCCCTGTCTTTATCCACTCTGTGTATTTCAACCCATGTTTTATTATCATCGGAAATTTGCAAAGACCAGCTATAAAGGCAGCACCTGACGCAGCTATAGAATTCATCTTCACAGCACCCATCATAGCAACAGCCAACACGTATGAAATATTTGTTAATTCTGAGTTTTTTGTGTTCTAACGAAAATGTAATCCATGGGTGTTCGTCATAGCTGTGGCCACAATTCGAGCACCAGTCGTAAGACTTGTCGTAAGGATAAATTGCGTATTCGGGTTTAGTAAGTTGTTTTGAACCATTGATATACTGCTTTGATGACCCGCTGACGTCTATAGATATCACACCTTCATTGAAATGTTTGTTGAATATTTCAGCTTTATTGTTTATTAACTCACAAAGAAAGGTAAACATGAAATTTGTCACATTTACATACATAGCACAAAGAAGCATTATTGACGATATTTGACCTATAATTAATTGGAACTCATAATAACATCATAAGTTCATGCGTTTGATTTCGAAAATTTCAATCCTAACATATCAAAATTATAATTTTTGATAAATATGTTAAAAAAATCTAGCAATAATCAACAAGTTGAAATACAAAGAATCAATCATCTGTATGCTAATGTCCTTCTCTAACCCATTTCTATCTATGTGATCAATTTTTATCAATTCGTATAGGTTTTTAATATGGAACCAAAAAATTGTAGAAATAAACTTGATGGAATGCAATCAGTGAGATAAAAATACGATTAAATTTTACACCATTGTCATGGAAAAGAGAAAGAATTAATTTTTAATTTTGTTGTTCATTCTTTTCCTTTATTTTCATTCTTTTCATTCTTCTCTTCTTCTCCACCAGAATAAGGATTCTGTAATTTATTAACAATCTTTTGACGCATCTGTTCAATAATTTGCTCAAGCTCAGCAATCTGCTTAGCATGCTCATCTTTCTCTTGGCCTAACTGCTTATCTAAGTTTGCGATATCATCATTGATTTTCTTATTCTTTTCTTCGTATTCTTTCTTAATTTGTTGTGGAGTCTTTTTTTGTGATGTTTCCTCATTGAAACGGTTTCCAGCTTCTATCTTTGCGGATTTAGACTTGTAAGCATTTGTCTTATCGCGTAATGAATTGATGGAATCCTGAAGCTCCATAATTTGTTGGCGTAAGTTTTGATAGTTCTTTGGAGAGTATCTATATTCAGCATTTTCACGTGCCTCGCTAAGCTTTTGTGCTTCCTCATTACCATCCTCGATTTGTTGGTTAAGTCTAGAGTATTCGCAGTAAATAATCTTAACTTCTTCCTGCAACTCGCGGACAAAGAATGTCTTATCGTCTTTTTTGGCCTGTTCGATATCTTGTTTCAACTCTGCGAGAGTGTTTTGAGCACTTTCAACTGAGCGTTGAAGTTGAGGAACAGTATTTGCATGATTTGAGACAATGCTGGATGCATCAGATTGCTGTTCGAAAGTTTTGTTAATGGCATTAGTTTGAGCAACGATTTTATCTTGAGCACGTGATAATTGTGTGCGCATTTGCCTCGTTTGCTGCTGAATCTGTTGTGTCTTAAGCTTGAGTTCATACACTTGAGCTGGCTTGATTTCATCCTTATTATTTGGTGTAGCACTCGCTCTACTCATTCTCAACTTTTGTTCGTTATTTTAGAAAAAAAAACTAAAAGTGACATGAATCGAAAAGTGACATTATTATGTCAAATACTTTTGTTTTTTCGTTCGATTTTAGTGAATTATCTTCACATGCTACAATTTCGCCATTCAACAGTTTTTCAATTATTCATGAAGGGGAGAGATATAGAGTCAATCCTTTAATAGCTTCATCTTTTTCTAAAAAAATATCATCGATGATTATGGAAAACATTCTTGCTGACGAAATAACGCTCACAACTGGACCAGGACCAATAGAATTAATTATTGATTACTTAAACTGCAAAGATATAGATTTTGAAACTGACCAAGCTACATTTATTCTCGAGGTCTCGATTGAATTATGCATTGATATCCTTATTGAACGAGCAATTAATTTAATTTCGGCAGAACTCTCTCCAAAGCAAATTTTCGATTACGCACTCCTTGCTTACGAACATGGAGCAATTATTGATCCTCTTACAAAACTCCTTGAGCCATATATTTGTGACTTAATCAAAGAGAATGCATTCCAAAACACACCCGAAACATTTATCGACTTAGTTTTGAAACACAGTTCAAGTGTTCCTTCCGAAGTTTTGATTCCGTTTTTGATGAAGTATTTCAACTTTGTGAAATCTCCAAATTGCAGACTTGCCAAATATTATCCATTTTCTGCAATTCCGACAAATGTTGCAACAAACATCTTGAAGAATCCTAACATCAACATATACAGATACATGTCACTTTTACCACAGATAAAACAGCTTCAAATACCTGCAACAAATATTTCCAATACGATATCTTACAATCCTGGACACGAATTTGAAGGACTCATGTCTAAAATGTTTTACCCATCAATCACTTCCTCATCATTGTCCCAAGGAACAATCGAATCATTATTATATGAAAAAGAATACTTTGTCAGCGAGCCAGAAGAGAAACCATGGCTTATTTTCGATTTTAAGATGAACACAATATGCATCTTCCAATATGTTATATCTGTTCTCTGCCAAATTGATGTAGGCGTTACACCTTTTAAATGGGTTCTTGAGGCAAGTTCAAACAAAGAAAACTGGGTAGTAATAGATGAAAGAGAATGCGATCTTTCAAAGCCACCAGGAATATTTGTATTTACAGCTCAAATGCACTCATTCCATAAATTTATTCGATTCACACAATTAAAATCAAATCCAGAGAAAGACAAACGTTTAGCTATTGATAGAATAGAGTTCTTTGGTCAATTCCAAAAATAAAAACTTGTTTAAATTTTTAATTATCTTTTTAGTTGTTATTATATTTGGACTTAATATATATATATATACTTACCTGAATAGAATAGCTTTATTATATTAAAAACAAATCACCAAGACTCAGATGATGTATCATCATCCTCGTCTTCAGATGAGTCACTGCATTTGACAGCATCACGAATCTGGGCAGCTTTCTGAAGGAGATCTTGAATGGAGAGCTGGTCTGTTTCATCTTGTTCTGTTGGAGGTGGTTTGATGACTGGACGTGGAGTTGTATGATCAACTTTCTTGAGCTTGAACTGACCTGACTTGATAAGGTCCAAGTGAGACATTGGTTCAGCAGCGGGCTTTGTGGGTGAGAATTTATTAAGCTCAACGTCCCGTAGAGATTTAGCGTCAGGCTTGGGTGCAGGTGATGCAGGTTTGTCGAGTTTTGGTGGTGGTAAATTGGCTGGGGGAGGTGGTGGCGGTGGGGGTGGAGGAAGTGGTGGTGGAACTGCAGCTGGTGGAGGAAGGGAGACCTTTGGTTGAGGTGGAGGCGGCGGTGGTGTGTTGACTTTCTCTTGAACTTTTGGTTCTGCTGATGGAGAATACAATTTCTTGATTTGAAGTTCAGTACTTTCACTACGAGTCATCGACTTGATCTGAGCTTCATGAAGAAGAGATTCTTCCGTCTGAGTCTCTAACGAAATCTTTTGCTGAACATAAATAACTTCAGAATGCTTTACGAGACCCGGCGGTGGTGGTCTTTGTAATGAATTTGGTAATTTGAATGTAATATTCGAATCGAAGACGACAATTTGCTCTGATTGAGTCTTTTTTTGACGATTCTTTTTGGTTTCGGCGTTAAGACGTCTTTCTTCTCTTTCTTTTTGACGCTGTTCTGCAGCTGCAGCACGCTGGGCTTCTTGATCTCTCTTGATTTGGGACTGTAGTTCGCGAATATAATTTCTACGATAAAAATCTGGATCGGAATAGAGTTTGTTGTAGTTGACTTTCTCGTTACCCTTTATAGTGTGCGCAAGTTCCGTGAACTCTGTGAAATCAGGAGGTGGATTTGCCTCTGCGACCATTTGAAAAACGAGTTCTGAAATGTTTAAGTCAAATCTGAAATCGGAAACTGTTTCAGCATCTAAACAATGAGAGTCCATACCATGCGTAGTTGATGTACCGATGTTTCTAAATTTTATTATTGTATTATCGAATGATTTTTGTAATTTTGCTGTTCTCTCTTTTAATGCATCAACTCTACGGAAGAGTTGTGTGCATGAGTTCGATATATCCTGAAAGATTTCGTATGCATAGTAAGTTAAACATTCTGTCTGCGATAAAAGACCTATAGTTTTGTTTATCGCAATCTTTTCAATAGGGTTTGTGCACATCCCTGTGATAAGCCTTGATCCTGGATGCCCATTCAAGGTGATCACAGGCTTCGCAGGAAACATTGTTATGGCACTTTCCGGCAGATTAGGGGTTGAATCCTTTGAATAAGTCAAGATAATAATTATAAATGGTTCAACCCCCTATTTTTAGAAAATAAGCAGGGGATTTAATTCTTAAAAAGGGATAAATTATTAGAGGGAGCGACTCCTAAAATCAGGAGTTTAGAATTATTTCATGTCACATGTCAACTTCGTTATATGCGGAAAGTTGCGCTTATTTATCCTAGGGGCACATGCCGGTCACCAGCTTTCTTCTTCCGTGGTGGTGATGGCCTGAATGAGCCTGAAATTATCCGTTCACAATACAAACAGGCAATGGAAGAGTACAATAAAGCCAAAAAGTTGCATGCAGAAGCAAAGAAGGAACACGATCAAACACAGGCTGAGCTCGATGATTTGGATGAGTGCATCCTCAAAATGGCGTCAAATATGGGTGCAAATTCAGCCGAAACCACAAAACATTCAGAATTACGCACAAAAATCCAACAATTAAAGATGGATATCGAGGATGTCGAGAAGCAAATCGCAGAAGTTAATCAACAATGCCTTCCTTTCGAGTTTACTGGCCTTATAAACGAACATGCGCAATACACACCAACATTAAAAGAGCTTAGAGATGATACAGGGTGTGGAGAAGATGAATCTAAGAGGATGAAGAAAGAAATCGGAAATATTCTCATATCTGAGCTATTTTCAGAGTCAGTTGAATCATTAATCGAAAAACAGGTCGCGCTGGATGTTAAGTCTCAAATAAGAAAGGCTCTCAATGAGAGCCAAAATCGTATCAATCAACAAAAATCAAGCGACACAGGTATTATTTGCCAAATTGACGATGACGATATGATGTATAAATTAGAGCGCTTCCGCGATATATCTCTTGATAATTTAGAGTGCAGAATACAGAGGGATCTTGCAGAAACCCATCACAACATTTTTATTAACATGGAAATTGACAGATTGAAAGAGATGAATGAATTTCTTGATCTAATGAAGATGCATGACGATTGCATCGATACAGATGAAGTTTACGATCATTGCATGAAAGAAGATGAAGAGGAAGAAGAAGAACATAACGAAGCTCACAAAAATCAGGAGGAAGTCCATGAAAAATCAATTGAAACACCTAAATCAAATGCAGAAAATAAGTCTTCTGATGAATCTGAAAGCTATTCCTACTCATATTCCGAAACACCAAAGGAAGGTGAGCATCAAGAACAATCTAATTCGCCAACAGGAGCATCTGTACAAAGCACAGAATCTAAGCCTAATGATAGTCAAGAATATTCTGCTTATTACTCTGATTATTCAGAAGAAGAAGACACATACAAAAACAATTAATCCGAGCATATGTTATTTTGTATATTATTTATTCCTGTTTGAGTTTTTTTTTAAAAATCATTATATAGAATTTATTAAAATCCAAACATAATATTCTAGAAATCAACAAAAACAAAATACTTTATTACACATAGTCCTCGTTGCTGATTCCTAGGATGTTGGCTCCAGTAAATGACATGTATGACAGATAGAAAACAACAACAAGGGATAAGACCTTAGCATACACATTTGGCTCAAGGTAAATATATTTCGATTGATCTTCGCCAGGTATGATACGTCTGCCTTTGTATTTCCAGAGATCCTTGCGATTTGCGGCAATAGATTTGGCGGCGGCGAATACGAGGGCAATCTCCATCTCCATGTATACAGTCTGTGCTCTGTAATTTGAATAGTAAGAACGAGGAACAAAGATGACTAAAATTGCGAGCCAAATAAATGTGTTTCTGTTGAATCTGGAATTTATAAGGAAAGAAAGTAGTAATGCTGCAAGTATTCCTGGGCAATGCAATTGCGATTCAACAATAATATCGGCTATTGATGAAGTTTGAAGGTCATTTTCTTCACCTGATAGTTTGTGTATCAGATTAGATGTTGAAAGCATGAAGATATATGAAAATAGTACCATAATGAACTTAGATATTAGTGTGCATCTGGCTTTAAGCACCTGCTTAAGAAGATATCTTCCAAATTTCATGCCAGCATAACCAAAAGGTAATAAACACGAATAATAAGAAAGAGTGTGATTGAGAACGAAGTATGCAACAGGTGGAATAAGCAGGCAAAACAAATTAGTAATTCTGCTATTTTCTTTGTTGATTTGGGATAGGATGAGTATGCACATGACTGAAATGTGTGACATCGGCCATCTAGAGAAATTCTCCATTGTTGGTGCTGCTAAAATAATATCAAAACAAGTAACAACTGAGAGTATCAGTGCCACTATGAAGTCATTGCACATATAGAATAATATTATAAACATGATGCTGCTTAATGATGGTGAGAATTTCCAAATAAATGTTATATTTCCTTGATTTCGAAAGTTAATATAATTTAATAGAAATGTAATAATTGCCGATGTGATGCAGCCTATCAGGTACCAATAAATTTCATCAATTCTAAATAATATTTCTTCGATTTTATAAATTTTGTCGTTAATTTTCTCATGTATTGATGCATATAGCTCACTGACTCTGCTTTGTTGCTTCGAATCTTCATTCTCCTCTATTGGTTGATTTTCGCCTTTAGAATCAGTCATTATGTTGAAAAAATTTTTGAAAATGTTAAACGTGCGTTTTTAATTTCCTGGTTTTGGTTAATAGAATCTACACTCCATATATATATTTAAGAGATGTATGATAGTTTTTAAAGCATTTTCATCATTTTCATTTTAAATCAAGAAAATTGAAGTCAAATTTATTGCATTAACATTAATTCTTTCATTTAACAATCATTTATAGCTGTGGGAAGAGATATTTATAACATCGAGAATATTCCTTTTTTTTCGGTAAATAATTGCTTCACTAAAAACAGACATAAACAAATTTTATAAATATATATATAAAATAAACAAACAACAAATTATTTGGTGGATTTTCCGGATTTGTTGGATTTACCCGACTTGTTCGATTTCGTTGAGCGCTTTGTTTCGAGCTTCTCCTTTTTACTTTCTTCGCTGACTTGATCGATAAGGAAGAATGGCTTAGACTCTTTGACCATGTATTCCGCTGGTACTTCAAACTCATCAATTATGTCAGGATTCTTCAATGCCTCATAAATATCCTGAGTGAGCTTTGTGATCTTCTCTAATTCGCTTTTCAGCTTATCTATTTCAGCCCTTTCAGCATCATTTTCGTTAAGATTGTATTGATCCTTTTGCTGCATTGATTCTTCAAGCTTCACGTTCTCCGCAGCAAGTTGTTCAGTACGCACAAGAGTATCTTTGTATTGAAGCTGGTACCCAACTTTACCTTTCTCCCAATCAGACTGCATTGTTTCCATTGCCTTTGTATCCTCAACAATCAATTCATTGGTGGCGTTAATGGCTTTATTGAGCTGACTAATCTTTGAATCGAAATCAGATGTCGTTTTGTAGCTCTCCTGATCAAGCTCGAAGTTTTTCTCCGTGAGCTCATTTTTCTGATCTTGAAGGGATTTCAGCTTTGCCTTTGCTTCAGGCATCTTAGTGCGCTGAATGGAAAGTTGAATAAGCTGCTGCTTGAGTGGAGCATGCTTGATTTCCTTTTTAAGCTGAATATTTCTGTTGCATAAATCATTTATCGCAGAAATTACAAAGTGATCAATCTGCGATGATGAAAGATTAATTACAGTTAAGGATTTGTTTTTGAAGAGGCGCTCAAGGATTTGGTAACCACAGTCCTTCGTAATAAAATTGTCCTGAAGGTTGATTGATGTGAGTTCTTTGTTATCAACTAAAGCGTTTGTTACTTCAAGTGATCCGACATCAGATATGTGGCATGAAGCAATAGAAAGAGATGTAAGTGAGTCATTCGAGGTAATAGAAGATGCAACAGCATGAGCACCAGGATCAGAAATGTGATTGACAGATATATCTAAAATCGTTAAAACATGATTATTGGAAATGAGATTTTCGATTGCTTTAGCGCACTGTTGATTAATGTTTGTGTTAGAAGCGAAGAATTCAGTTATTGTGATAGAGTTTTCAACTGCATTGAATAGTTGGCACATGCTTTCATTTCCTATTGGATTGTTAGAGATAGTTAATATAATTATGTTAACGCCCATGCTAATGGACTTGGCAAGGAATGCACCAGCTTTTCCATCCAAATTGCAGTTGCTGATATCCAGAAAATTGAGCGATTTTAGTTGATTTAAATTAGTTGTGAAAATTGCTCCTGTAAACTCATCAAATTGGCATTTAGACATTGCAATGTATCTCAATGACCTATTCTTCATGATGCCATTGGAGACTAACTCTGCCACATCGACAGAATTGAAATCACAACCAGAGATGTTTAATGTTTTAATCAAATCATCATTTTCGAGATAAAACGCTAAGTCACTGGCAATAGAATACCGTTTTGATCCTTTTCTTGCACTTAGTTTTAATCCACTCAATCCGAAGCATTTGACTCTATGGGCAATTCTTATCCTATTAAGTAGTTCTGCGAGAAATTCAGGAGGAAACTTATTAGTGTAGAAGACTATGCTGTGATTTCCTAGTTGTATGCTGTTTAATGATGAATCTTTCACAATATCGAATAAAATCTGATGTGATTGTTGCGAAAGATTGCAAGAACCTAAGTCAATTGCAGTAATATTGTGATTGGTGATTAGGTTTTGATACACTGTAAGTAATCCATGATCACATACGTTATTTCCGTAGAGGTTTAAGCAATGAAAATCCTTGAACTGGCGAAGAAGCTTAGTCAACTGCGTCAAAACTGTCATTCCAGATTGCTGATTTTCTAAGTTTAATATTCCGTATTTGTATCCAATCTTAACTTGCTTGAAAAATATTTCTCTTTCTTCATCGGTAGTAATGCCCATATTGTCTTTGACCTTCGCAGAGTACAAATAACGAATAGCTTCAAGGAAACTCTTCGAAATTTTACTCTTTGAAGACATTATTGATTTTAACCCCTTATTATAAATGTCAACCCCTAAATTCTATTTTCCAAAAAATCATAATTAGGGGGTGCTTCCACACTTAAAAAGATGTTTTGGGATATGGAGCCTGAAAAAGGGAGTTCACTTCAGTCACTGACTGAAGAGGATCCACCAAATTGGAAAGCGATCCTTGAAGACCCAGAATTGTTCACATCTTTTCGTATGAAAGAAGATTTCCTAATTAATTTTTTAATTTCGCCAAATAATTTTAATCATCTTCTTGAAATTATTACTTCAACCGATCTCAAATCAGAAAAGCTTGTTATCAATCTTTTCTTGGGCCAAAATAATGTTTTACTCGAAAAATTGGTAAATTCAAAGGAAAATATCGATAAATTAATAAATATTCTCGATTTCAACAACAGTATTCACCTAGGATACTTGTCTCGCTTAATAGAATCCATGATAAATCAATATAAAGAAAAATTTTATTTGAATTTCGATAAAGTTCAACATTTACCAAAATTCATCAGTTTAGCAAATAACACAGCGGTCTACGACATTATGGATAACGTGATTTTCAATACAGAATTGAATTCACAATGGCCTATTTGGTGCACTTTTCGTTTATTTGTTCCAAAAATAGCAATTCCACAAATTTTCCAGGAATGCACGCAAAGTATGACAGATTTGTACGAGAAATTGAAAGGATTACAGTTAACAATGACACATCGAATTAATATTCTTAAATTGATATCCAAATTTATCAACAACAATATTGCCATTAAGAGTATAACAGATATCATACATCCAATTCTTCCAAAGTTATTATATGCAACATCAAATCCTCAATTCATAGCTTTATTATTAGATTTAGCATATAATTTGGCACCTTCTACTCACACAGCTTCATTTGCAATTGAAATAATGCAAAAATTGAAGCAATTCAATCAACCTTGCATTTCAGCGCTTAGATATTTGTCAAAATATCCATCTAAACAGACATTAGTTTCATTCCAAAGTATTGTCGATTCATTTTTGCAAGATAGACTTAACACATTCCACATGGAAGCGTTTCTCGATTTAGTTAAGAATGGAATGAAAATAAGTGATTTCAGGAAGGCAATTATTGAGAAGATGGTCCCTATTGTATTAGATATGGCTCAAGCCCAAAAGCAGCGACAAAATCTTCCTCTTTCTTCGTTCCTCCTTGAAATAGGTTTGGTTATTGATTCACATATTGAAGGCAACGAAAAATGGACGCAATTTAGAAATAAGGAACTCGCTCTGTATAAGACAAAGGATGACATTGATCCAACAATCTTAGTCACAGATAAGCAATTCGATTTATCCAAAGGATCTGCAATAGAATTCGAAATGAGTCCAGGAAAACTTGCACAAATGTATGGCTCTGATAAGAAAGAACCAACCCCAGAAGATAGCAAGCATACAGAAGAGAGCAACATAGAGAATCAGAAGATAGAATTCCCATCATTCGAGGAAACTGAAAAACCATCAAACATTGAATTCCCATCATTTGAAGAAGCAAAGCCAAAAGAAGAAACAACACAAGCAGAACAGAAAATAGAATTTCCATCTTTTGAAGAGGTCAAACAAAAGGAAGAAGAAACTACAACACAACAAATAGAGTTCCCAACATTTGAAGAAGTTAAGCAAACAGAAGAAGTATCAACACAACAAGATCAGAAGATAGAATTTCCATCATTCGAAGAGACAAAGAGCCAAGAAGAGAAACCTGAAATCGAATTCCCAACAGAAAATATCCAATTCCCATCTTTCGAGGAGAGTTCCAATTTAAGCTTTCCATCATTCGAAGAAGAGAAGAAACAAGAGGAAAAACAAGTTCCAAGTGCAGACACATTGGAACAGTACAAGAAATTCATGGAAATGTTGGAAGATGATTGCTGGAAGCAGCAACTTCCTGATATAACGAAACTCTTCGACATACAAGATAAATTTGTTGATCCAAACGAATCATTTAACTTCCTCATTAAATCCAAGTGGTAATGAGATTATAATATATTTTGCTGTAACTAAACATTTTATATTTTTAAACTTTTGGAATGGCATATTTTGCTGTCCATTCTCTAGCTATCTTTTGTGCCTTTTCCTTGTCCTCAAGCCATTGGTTAGCAACGGCTGTGTCTAATGGATCATCTGGATTTGGATCGCCTAAAAGTGACTGTATTGATAATAGAACGGTAAGAATTGTTTGCGCTGGCGACCAATTCTTCTTCAATATGTCTAAACATATTCTTCCTAGTTTATCAATATTTGGATGATATACATGAGTCAAAAATCTAACTTTTGGTGGATCTATTGGATAGTTGTCTGTCAAATACAACTCTAGTTGGAAAACGCCGCCTTCGTATGGAGATCCAGGCGGACCTCTTACCCAGGCATCGAAATATCTGTTGTTTCCTTCTTTGGCTCGCGCCGATATGTCCGGATTTTTGTTGTTTGTGAGGTGTTTAGTTTCCATCATCACTCTTCTCTCGAGCATTTATAAACTGATACAAATTTTGTCATGTAAATCATCAAATTTTGTCATGTAATTTATCTAATGTCATTATTTTCATGTTTGTCTAGTTATTTACGTATTCTACATAATAGCATTCTTTTATCTACATGCACATGATTTTTGAGCCTTATATTTGAGATTGAATTAGATTTCTTTCATTTATCAAACAAAAACAAGATTTTTATTCATTATTTTCTGGAGAAAGTTTGTCGGCTTGATCCTTCCAAGCATTTGTATTGAGTCTTAATTGATCACTCATTGGTTGGACGTTAGTGATTGCTCTTAGGAGAACTCTGACGAGAGGCAAACTGATATCATTCAGATACTTCAACATTTCTTCAGCGAGAACCTTTTGATCACCCTTTGATGCAATAACTGAAAGCTTGTTGACGGATGTGGTCCATGGCTTTGTTGGATCGAATGGTCTGAATACTTCTGCTGTGATTGCAGATTTAAGTAAAAGCTTCAGAAGGAGGATCTTAGCAGCTTTATCCTTGAAATCAAACTGACCTCTATTGAGCCTAATATCCATTTCTTCGATTAACTTTGCATGCTGCGACATATCAGTGGATAGCATAAGATCAATGCAAAGAGTCCAGAAGTCATTCACATATCCGCTATCTAAGTTTTCGAGGATGTTGCACGTTGGCTGTGCAAGAAGGTTGATCAAAGCAGCGCAATGGAATGTCTCATTGACTGGTTGGTCCTTATAAAGAACATCGAGTGCAGCCTGTGCATGACTGTTGACAGATATTCTGTCTGAATGGCCAAGGTCATGGCAAAGTGCGGCAACAAAGAAAGATAGTAATTCGATCTTCGTGAACTGAATATAGAGCTTGTTCAGCATCATCAGCCAGAAGGCAAATTGGGTTGTGGAAACAGCGTTAGCGAAGTCATGGAATGGAAGCTGCTGATAGTTATCTGCAATAGAGGAGAAGAAACGTAAAGCAACACCAATTGGAATAGTAAAAGTAGAAAGAATACCCATCTCCGTGAAAATATGGATCAGGAAGCGATAAAGTTCGTTACGTGGGAATCCATAAACATCAAATGTAATAGATCCAACAATACCGGTGAGCGGATCGAAAACACGCAGTCTATCTGAAGGAACAACTGCTGTAAGTTCAGTTGGTGACAGAGTTTCAATGAGAGGAATATCAGTGAGTCCGAAGTCAGCTGGCTGTTTAGCAATAAATCTGTCAAAAGCAAGACCAGCAAAGCTTGAGAAGGCTCTCAGAAGGCCTTGGTCTTCAGCCGTGAAACGAGGCATTGTCGTCTTGTTGATAGCTTTAGCGATACCGACAACTTGACCACTAGCATCGAGGACAGGAATGACAAGGAGCTGCTTAGCTTTGATTCCTGCTGGCCATAAATCCGTAAATCTTTTCTCCGCCTCAACGTTCTCGATGTTAACCTCTGAGCCAGTTAAAGCGACGAAACCTACAGCATCATCCTTGATGGAGAACTCTTTAGCTTCATCACCAACATTGCCAAGTGGACGAAGTTTATTATGGAGACGATCAACAGCAAACAAGAAGCAGTGCTCAGCTTCAATGAGCTCTCTTGCTCTGGAAATGATACTTGTGATGAGCTCTTCAAGTGTTGTTGATGTTGAAAGTGAAAGAGCGATATCAAGCATAGCTGTCATCTTCTTCTTTGACTTTGTGGCAGCTTCGTAAAGCTGTGCGTTGGACAAAGCAATACCACAGAAAACGTTGAAGGCTGTCATCAGTTCAACATCTGTTCTGGAGAATTCTACTGCACCAAGTTTGTTAATCATCTGTGTGCATCCAATGATTATGCCTGCGCTACTCTTGATTGGAACGCAAAGGATGGACTTTGTCCTATAGCCAGTGCTCTTATCGACAGATGGGTTGAATCTTGGATCATTGTAAGCATCAGGAATATTAATTGTTTCGCCTGTTTTAGCGACGTGACCTGCAATACCATAACCCTCTGCAATGTGGATTCTTTCTGAGGTACCGTGGGCAACCATTGACCACAGGCCACCTCTTTCCTTATCAACAAGGAATAAACTGCAACGATCAGCACCAATGAAGCTCTGAGCCTTTGTCATAATCTTTCTAACGAGAGTATCTGTGTCAAGGACAGCAGAAAGTTCCTGAGCAACAGCAAGAAGTGCGGTGTAGTACTTGTGGTTATTGAGGGCGAGTTGAATTTCACTAATATTTCTTTCGTGGCTCTGAGCGTTTGCAAGAGCACCTTGTGAAACTCTACTCAAAGCTTCCAAAATGATTTCATCGGAACCCGTGAACATGATACCACTCTTCTTTTGTCTGGCAACAGCGACAAGGGAGACTGTACCCTTGGAACCCAAAAGAGGCACAGCAAGGCAAGGACCATTCGGAAATTCACCATCAATATCTTTGTTGAAATCAGGATGTTCTTTCGCAACTGCAACGTTGACAGTCTTCTTCTGTGTATAGGCAACACCTGCGATACCAGCTTGATCAACTGCGATATCATTACGTGTAATAGCGTTAATGTTGACTTCACCGCCACTCTGCTGTTTACCTTCACAAAGCTGGAAGAGGTTTCCTTTCTGTTGATCTGCGAAGAAGATTTGAAGACTTTCACAGCCAACAAGATGAGTAACAGTAAGCTGAACAGTCTCCAGAAGAGGCATGACTTGACGTTCTGTAAGGAGAGATCTTGTTGATTCTGTGAGAATGCGCTTGATCATTTCATCAATACGAGATTCATCCTGGTAAATGCGGAGCAAGCTGAGAGAAAGGAAGTCTAAGACGAGGTAGTCATCACCAGAAGGAGTGACAACAGTACCCTTTGGAGAAAGTCTGTCGACGATTTGGATGACCCAAAGAACTTCTTTCTTTGTGTTAACGACTGGCTGATAAAGAACAACACGGGCGTTCGAAAGAACAGGTCCATCGTAGTCAATACTGTATGATGGATCACGTGAAGGATCAGGAAGAACAAGTCTCTGGCCTTCAGATATGGCCTTTCCAAGTAATCCTTCGCCTTCAGGAACAAGCAAAGAAGCTGTACGAGAGACGATAACCTTAGCAGATGGAATGACAAGCCAGAGAAGAATCCGCCTTGAATCTAAGAGGTTTCTCACATTTTGCTCAAATGTTGTAACAAAGTTCTCTGTTCCAGATTCATCAAAAAGACGTTCAAACAGCTGGTTGAGCTGCATATAGCGCTGCATTTGTTGGAAAAGTGCTTGGCCGGCTAAGCCGCGTGTATTCGTGTCGTTGACTGATGTAATAGACTTAACAAGCTCATCCAGAGATCCCTGATCGTTGCGGAGGAATGCGCGAAGGAACATAGAATTTTCGAGGAAATATGGTGTTTCGCTTGTCTTGAAATGCGAAGATCCAGGGCGGTTCTTCTTGCTTGCCTTTCCTTGCTTTTGGTCATCTGTCTGCTGTGTTATCGCATTTCCGAGTGTTGGTATTCCTGTTTGTGTTTGTGCAAGCTGTTTTTCTAATTCACGTCGATCTTGCAGAGCCATTTCAAGAGCAACTGCTTGGTCGTTCTGAATTCTATGTAAAACACGAATTTCTGCCTGAAGACGTTCGATTTGTTGTGTTTTCATCTGAATAAGTGCTTCCATATGTGCTAATTGCATTTGATTTGCGTTTGACTGTTCTGTTCCACCAAAGATTTGAGCATCTAAATCGTTATCTTCGGGAAGCGTCATTAAATTAGATTTTTGCTTTGGTTGCAGCAAATTCTGTGCAGGACTGCTCGTTATGTTCACAGATGAGTTTCTGCCACCGAAGCTTTTTAAGAAAGAACTCAATTGGCTGCTCTGATCATTTGAGCTCATTCTAGAAAATTAATCGTTATTTATTAAATCTGACATATTTTTTTGTCGTGTAAAAGATGTAAATTATCGTGTAAATCAATTAAATTTGTCATGTAAAATCTTTTTGTCATTTATTTTGTATCAAATTTAAATGAGGTCTCCCTCCTCAACGAAAGGGAAAAATCCAAAAAATCAGCCGCAACTTGTTCTCTCAAATCTTGCTGATGTTGCACCTCAATCATTTCTCGATAAATATAGAAATTATTCAAATGATGAATTGGAAAATTTAATTACCAAGCTCAAAATCATTAATTCGAACAAAACTTTCATTAAAAATCAGTTTGAGTTACAAAATGACGAATATTCACATAATTTAAAGCGCCAAACCAAATGTTTAACGTTTTTGACATCAGATAAAAGCTCAAAAGAAGCGAATTATAAAGCAATTACATCAAAATCATATGGTGATAGAATAAATTCTGAAAATGAAAGATTAAAAACCGAAATTGACGAATCTTTGCAGAAATCCGTTTCGATCTTTTCAAATTCTCTTCAATTTGCTTCAAAAGCAGGAGCAGATGATATTCTTGAATTAAGAAAAAATAAAATGAGTAATTCACTGCAGAATCAAAGAATTATTGAATCATTTAGAACAATTGAGGATAATTCAAAATTCAATTTTCCAGCATTTCTAGAACGTCAAGAGTATTACAGCAAACTTGTTACGTTAAACTCTGAACGTGCATATGAGTTAAATAAACTAGTTAGACAAAATCAAGATCTCAAAGTCAAACTTCAAATGAAAAATCAAGAAAATGAGAAATTTATACAAATTAGAAAAGAATATGAACAAATTCTCAAACAGAAGGGGAAAATCGATATAATAAGGCAAGAAAATCAATCACTCGAAAGCAAGATTGCTGAATATGAAAATATTCAGAGTGTTCGTAGTCAAAAACGTGATAGTGAAGCAATTCAAAGCTATTTGCAAATGACCCAATCAGGTCAAAACCAGTGGGCTTCTGTTCATTATGAATCAGACAGCACAGCAAGAATAGAAGAGCTTAAGCATGAAAGAGATAGGTACAAAAGGATTTATTTAGAAAAGAAATCAATACTTCAGCAAGCTCAGTTAAAAGTTGCTAAAGCGCTTGCAATTATATATGATTGCTATGAGGCTATAAATACGCAACGCAATGAAATCAAATAATTCACGAAATCTTTCCAGCTTTAATGCTACAAAATTAAAAAGATAGAAAAATTGCTTTATTTACAAACATGGGAAAGAGTATTGAAACAATCTTGGCAATAATAAGAGTGGCATTTTGTGCATTCTGTTGTTTGTGGTGATCCACAGCAACAGCATGGCTTACAGTTAATATTTTGAATAAATGATTTATGTTTTGGAGCTAAAGTTTTCTGCTCCAAATCAACAACTTTCATATTAATTTCATCAATTGTTTGATGTAAATTAAAAATAGTATTTTGATATTGCTCAACTTCCTCATTGGTTGCTGACTGAATTTGGTTATCAGGGATATTGGCAGCAGTCCTAATCGATTCTTTTTCTCTTAGATATTTATTTTTCAGTTCATTGATGCGGATGGTTGAAATCGACTCTAATTTTGCTTTCAAATTGGTCTTTTTGAATTGAACCGCAATATCAATTGGAGTCTGTCCTTTGTCATTTAGTACAGACAGATCAAATGATGCACTCAACAGAATTTGGCATAAATCCCAATCATTTTGTCTTACTGCAATATGAATAGGCAAATTTCCAACTGCAGACTTTTGAAGAGGATTTGCAGAATTGTACTTAAAGTGATTTGCATTTTGCTCAATTTTTAAATAGTTGCCATCAAATTCATATAAAGGTAAAGGCTGCGTAAGCAATAAGACTTGTGCATGTCGTTTATTTGTAACAGCAACATGCAGCGCTGTCGTTGAGTGCCCTTCTGGAACTTTTATTGGATCAATTATCGGATAATCAATATTTTCTTGAATTGTTTGGTATTTCAAAAGTATCTTCATGCATTCGGGGTCCTTTGTGCATGCTGCGTAGTGTATTGCTGTCCATCCATTTACGCATAGTAATAAATCTGGATGTTTGGTTTCTAATATATACTGTAATATTTGTGACTGCTCGCATAGAATCGCGTAAATTAATATCGTTGGATGCTTAATACTCGGAAATGGATAAACATTTGTTTTATTTATAATTTGAATATCTTGATCTATTAGAAATGGACGGTTTATGTCATTCTTTCCAATCCAAGAAGACTTCACGCTATTCAAATTTCCTTCTTGAATTGCTTGTATCAGCTCTTCTTCATAACTTTTTTTCATTTATCAAAAATATTAAATTTGATGTTACATGTCATGACAAAATTTACACTATATGTCAATTTTATTGATGATTAAATGGTTTCTCTGAGCTTTTGCTGATGAAGATATCAAAGACTAAACAGATAGTGTTCCTTGTTTCACACATAGAATGCCAGATAAAGGAATTAAAACAAAATCAATAAATTAATTTTACCGATTAAAGAAAATAACAATAAGCATTTAGATTCTCTTGTTCTTCTTTGAGAGGGTAACACCAAGAGTAATAACAATGATGACAATAAAGATAAAAACAGCACCAAGAATGAACAAAAGACATTTTGTTGATTTCTTTTGATGCTCTTGAGCCTGATCAAGGTCCTTGTTACCTTCAACCATCTCTTCATGAGCATCTTCGATTGTATCGTCGATTCGGATAATTTGCTCGTGCTGTTCTTGAATCTTCTCGTTAAGAATTGTTGCAGCATCGTCGATGGCCTTCATATCTTGAACAATTTGTTCTGACTCGCGATTGATATATTCGACTTCTTCTCTTTCGCGATCGAGCTGTTCCTGCCTTTGTCTTGCCTCAGCATCATCAGGAGCCTGGTTGCTGGCTGGTTTTTCTTCCTCAGCAGGTTCGCTTTCAGCTTGTGCGAGCCTCTTTTCGATATCACCCTTCATATCAGCGTATTCGCTGCTCAAGTTGTCGTACTTCTCCTGAATTTCTGGAGCAGCATTCGGAATTTGTGGTGCGATCCTGACAGCGAGCTGTTCTAAGTTTTTCATATTAGCCTTAATCGCGTTTCTCCTCCTCTGGTCGTTGATGTTGTTGAGGTCCTCCTTTATCGCTCTGAAGCGGCTCTCGTAGGTGTTGACGAGGTCATTGACGTTCTGTTGCGTTCCTTTCGCTTTCAGAGCCATTTTTGATATTTGTGAGAACGATTTTTCACTGCGAAAAACCGGTTTTATTGGAATCTTTTTATTTTTCGAATTATTTTAGCTATAGGTTCCCATACCCATAGAAGGCCTATTTTTCAACTGTTCGCTTCATTGATCAAATAAAGTTGTCCAATCGCATTCTGCGATTCTTTGGTGCAATAGGAAATGGTGTCCATCCAAAAAAGAAATCAGTCCATGTAAGCTATTTGTAATGAAAAACAAACACTCTATTTTTATTCATGAACAAGATCAAAGAGTCGTCCAAACACTAAAATTTTCTGTGATAATTCTTCATCTAATTCATTAATTTGTGTAGCTTGAGAAAAAATCATTGATGCAATTGAATTCATATCTATATTATGCTTCATCCTAATATAAACAGTGAGATCACACAAAATCGATATAAGCCTCTCTGCTGCTTCGTCATCGTCGTTCCAAATTGTGATAATTTCACCTGCAATAATGTAAACTAATTGGCAAACGTTGTTAACTGATTCGGCATCAATTCTTTCTTGTTCTACTATATTTAGAATTAATTTGAATACAAGGTAACATGTTTGCTTTGCAAACATATCATTGTGGATAAGGTTAAAGCATATTTCCAATAGTTTCTTATCGAGTTCAACATCTTGCAAGACCTCAACAATTTTGTCGTATAATGATAATAAACTTTCGATGTCTTGAAGATTTTGCGAGTCAAACTTTATAATCAAAGTCTGGGCAATTTCAATTACTTGCTCTCGAGAATAATATTCTGTAAGCTGAAGAATATTTAGAATTCCATATATACCATATGGTGAGTTATTGGACTCTATCATGGCTTTAAAAAACTGATCAATTAAACCAAGATGCTCAAAATTGCTTCTAAGTTTCATCATAAGTTCTATAGAAAGCAAGTAGATAGAAACAAATATATCGTTGCCCAAATCTGTTCCATTGAATTTTGATACAATTTGCGGGAAAATATCACTTAAACTATTAAAAATTTGCAATTCATTAGATAAATGAAGAACATAAGATATAACTTCTATTCCATGCGAGCTCTGAACAATGTTAGTTTGATCAATGTTCTCTAGGAAGCATTGAATAAGCTGAGGTACAAATTCCTGGCCATAGTGCTTTATTAAAGCAACTAGACATTCTTTAGCTGTTTCGTATAATTTTTCATGATCGCACAGGATAAATTCAATAATCTTTGTTATTAATTCATTTTTAGGAGAAACTATGGATCCTGGTGATTTCTTTATTATTGATAAAGCAAGAATAACAACCTCGGCATTCCCAACTTCTATCGATTGCATCAATATTTCCGAATATCTTTCATCGAGAAGAGATCCATTTTCCGATTCAACAGAAGCTAAAGCATACATCAAAATAAATGACTTTCTATTTAATTCTGAATCAATATTTGCAAATAGCATCTCACTGTAAGATTCATCTGTTGTTAGGAGAATCTCTAAAATGACCTTTATCAAATATAACTCAGTATTTTCATCTTCATCGATATATTCCCTTTCAGTGAAGCTATCAAGCATTTGAATAAACATCATTAAAAGATGCTCCATATTATCTTGAATAAATTGTTGAATATTTTCACCAGATTTTATCACTATATTGCACATTAAAGCTAATATATTTGTTTGATGTTCAGATGAATCAACTAATTGTAGCAAAGGCAAAATTAATTCTGCTGGAAACAATTCGGGTTGCGAATTCAAAATTTTTTTCCAAAAATCGCAGCAATCCTCTTGATAGTCATTATCAGATATTAACTCCGACATTCTTTGAATTATCAATCCAATATTTTCGCTATTAAAAGATTCGAAATTAGCAACAAATGATCTTAATATATGAACTGATTGTTTTATCATTGTTATGCTTTGAGAATTGATAAAATAATCAAATGCTATGTTGAATAGTCTATGCATTACTTCATTAGAAACCGAAAGTTCTTCAATAATATCAATTATTATTGACAATACAAGTTCTGAGGCTGTAGAATTTTTTGAATTTTCAAGAGCATCGAATAATGGATTCCAGAAGGGGTTTTCTTGTTTGAAAGCTTCAAAGAACGCAAAGTACATTGAAAATGTTGTCGCTGATTGTTTTCTTACGGATATGTCTATTTGCTCCGATATTATTATACTAAATAACGATTCAAAAAATTTTGGGATCATTTCTTCATTTCCAAGTTTTATTAAAGGATCTCTTTCAGGAATAAAAGGAAAAGAAATAGTCTTTGGTAGCAATGATCGTAATATAATGATAGAATTTGTTAATATTAATGAGTCTGTATTTCCAAAACTGCAAATTAATTCAAATAGAAACTGAAATAGCTCTGAAGGCGACTGGCTAATCAATGAATATATTCTTTCTCTGATCTGGTCACCTTGCTCTCCTTCCTCAGTCAGATGCCGAAGATCGTCTAATTCCATTAAAAAGTGACTATTTGACATGTAAATTTTTGGTCAGATTTTGAGGAAAAAAGAGCCATTTGTTAATAACGCATGTTAATAAAATCAAATTTTAGAAAAATTAACAATGAACAAGAGTAGTATCTGAGATTAGAGACGTCTTGTAGCGATATTCTGTAAGAAGTCCATAAAGTCATCATTAGAAACGCCACCTTCTTCCTGCTGTGGTGGTGGATATGATGGTGGATTCTGCTGGACGCCGTAACCCTGCTGCATTGGTGGCTGATAAGAATCCTGCATCGGTGGCTGATACTGCTGCTGTGGTGGCTGGAAATCGAATGTTGAAGCTGGCTGCTCTGGTTGAGCTGGCTTCCAGTCGTGGCTAGACGGTGGTGTGGCAGGAGGGATTGACTGTGGCTGTGGTGGCTGATATTCTGGAGCTGGAGCAGGAACAGCAGCAACTGGTGGTGGAGCAAAGTCTGGATATGATGGAGCACTGTTATTAGTTGGTGGATATGAAGGTGGATTTGCTGATGGAGCTGGATAAGCTGGTGAAGGAGCAGGAGCTTGTGGATAACCAAAGTCTATGAGATCTGGCTGCTGTGGTGTAATTGGAGCAGGAGCCGGAGCTGGCTTTGTAGCTGATGTCGAGTCTGGGGCTGGAGCACCACCCTGCTGTGGAATACCACGTGCAGCGAGCTGTTTAAGTCCTTCAAGATTGCATGTTCCGACCTTTGAAAAATCGCTGAATGCCTCCTTGCAAGCAACGCAGTACTGCTCGATATATGCAATGACGTCGAGAAGATACTTGTTGTTGATTGTTGGCTTTAATTCTTTAACTCTTGTGTGAATTTCGTGAATGTTTGGCAACAACTCGTTGAGTAAAGGATCATCAGCTGTAGCGCGATTGTTCATAGCTGTCTGCATAGCGTTGTTAAACATAATAAGAAGTTCAAGGCATCCAGACAATTCTGTGGTGAATTTGCAAACCATCGCATCTGTCATGACGTACTTGTATTGGTACGAGCAGACATTTCTCTGCCAATCGATGAATTGCTGTGTAAGGCATCGATGCTTTTGTGCTGTTGTCATCCAAGATGCGGAAAAGCCGCAAATTGCTTTATGAAATGATGGGTCACGTGTAAAGAAGTCATCAGCGAATCCGAGAACAGTTGGATTTGTGACTAATCTTTGAATAACACTCTTGTTGCAGTTCTTGAAGAAACCATCAACGAGGCTAAGAGCGTTTAACTTGACTGTGCGATTTCCGCTTCTTGCGACTTGATTGATCGTATCGAAAATTGTTTTATCGTGTTTTGAAGAGTGATTTAAATTCTCGATTATATCGAAGGCACGTCCCCAGTCTATCTGGTCCTGACCTGTCTCTATTGCACTCCTAACATGTGAAGCGAGCGACATAAGATAAAAATGAAAAACCGCCTAAATTCTCACAAAAAAGATTTTTCACCGTTGAAATTTGTAATCGTAAATCTGAAGAAAATTTGGTTCCGATAATTTATACTCAAGACGCAAATTGGATATCTAGTGTCCATGTGGGACATTATGGTGTAACCTCAATTTATGCGCGATTTGCCTGAAAAATGCGGTATTCTTGTTTATTTACCGTTATAGCATTATGGGCAGTCCATGCGTAGTGACGCTGCAATGCCGTGCTCGGTTATTTTTGCTATATTTATTTTTGACTTTTGACTTTTACATGACAAAAGATGTTTATGTGTCAAAATATTGAGATGTAAATCAGAACCTCGAGGGACTGACTACAGCACTGACAATGTTTCAGCCTCCAATTTTCAGGGTTTCGATGGAAATATTTCTTGATATTCTAAAATGAAAAAGATCCAATTTGTGAAACTTCTATTGAAGGTTAGGAAGAAGTTTTAGTAATCTTCTTGATATCATTGGTGGTCATATTCAATTGTTGAATTAAATTTTTTTTTGAATAATAAATTGACTTTTGGAAACGCTTACATACATGTATCAATCGGGCGTTAATGTCTCTCTAATGCATGTTATTCTATTTCACTTATTTAAAATTTTTTTTCGCAAATTATTTCTTTGTTACTGGTATGATTTTGAATATCTGGCGTCCTCGATCGAAATATACAGCCGACCTATCAATATTATATTTGTTAATTATAATCTCTATAACATCTTTCATTTTGTGATGATCCTCTGAGTGAGATCCTTGTCCTATGTTAATGTTAATAGAATATTTAATAGTCTTTTCATTGTCTGAAAATGTTAATGTTTCAAATAATCTATTTAAGTACTGGATAGATCCATTAACAGTGAACCCGTGCATGTCAGCGTATATTTCTATGATTCCTTCATTTATTTTCGTTATTTTCGTATCTTTTTCAGGAAAAGATTTCATTTTTGAATCATTTTCAATGTATTTTTCGATATCTTGGAGAGAATTCATCTCTCTGTTTGATGTTTTACGTCTTAAACTATCGATCAACTTGTTTTCACTTTGTTTTTCATCAAATTCAAGCATTATTATGTCACTTTTCATTTCATTTTGTATCATGGATTTGAATGTAGATGCAATCATTTCAAACATCCGAAACGGAAAACTCATTCAGGAACACGAAGCTATTGCCCTTCTTACGAAGCTCGAAGAAATTTTGTTCACAGAAGCAAATGTATTAGAACTTACTTCGCCAATTACTATTTGCGGAGATATTCACGGCCAGCTATATGATCTTTTCCAGCTGTTTGAATCAACAACTCCTAAAGGCGTAAGTTCAACAAAATGGTTGTTTATGGGCGATTATGTCGATAGAGGACGTTTTTCGATGGAAACATTTGTATATTTGGCAGCACATAAGATAAAATACCCGAAGCAATTCTTTTTATTAAGAGGAAATCACGAATGTCGCCAAGTGAATCAAAAATACGGATTTTACGAAGAAACATTATCAAACTTTGGTCACAGTGGAATATGGTCACTGTGCAACGAAGCTTTCGATCTCCTTCCCGTTGCTGCAGTTATTGATAACAAAATTTTCAGCGTTCATGGAGGTTTGTCTCCAAGTGTAATCATGTACCAGAGTACATATTTGATGGACAGACAAGATGAACTTCCTTCCAGCGGCGCTTTGTGCGATTTATTATGGAGTGATCCAGATACTGACGTTAACAGCTGGAAAGAGAGTCCTCGTGGTGCTGGATATCTGTTTGGTGAACGGCAGGTAGAAGAATTTTGTCATAACAACAAAATCGATTTGATCACAAGATCTCATCAACTTGCTGCAAATGGATATCAGTGGTATTTTGATGACAAACTTATCACTGTGTGGTCCGCACCTAATTATATGTATCGATCTGGAAATAAAGCGACAGTACTAAGATATGAACCAGGACAAGCGAAAGAATATAACTTGATATTCTTTGATCCATGCCCATTGGATAAACGTAAGATGCCAATGGACGTTACAATATCTCCGTATTTCTTGTAATTATTACAAGCCAGCTGACCTCATCAAACCAGTCGTCCTCATCGAGTACGATGATGATCTTATCTTAACTGGGACTTTAGTATTCTCTAGAAAAATGAACTTATTCAAAAAGAGTCAAGAAAGGGTTTCTTATTTGAAGAGTTCTGAAACGTCCAAAAAACACAAGAATATTTAATGACCAAGATGTTAGATTTATTGTATGCATATTATATTTCAAGAGCAATTTCGAACAATAAGTGTTGACAGAAAGTAACCAAAATGAGGACCTTATAGAATGAAATGTATAGATTGAAAACTGTTTTAACTTTTTTCCTCCCCATAAAAACTATATTCGATTGATACCAAAAGATTTATAAATAACTTGATAGTGCGTTCTATTGACAAATTGATGTTTCCATCTATCGAACTCTTTTGTGGAATTTAGCCAAATGTTGTGCCTTTTAATGTAATCATCAGGCCACTTTTCGTTATAAACACCATATATAATATCATCCAAAAAAGGCTCTAATTCATTAATATTCACTTTACCTCCTTGATCGCTGATTCTAAAATTAGAAACAGCCCAATAAATAAGCCAAATGTCAAGAGAATAAGCATATAACATCACTGGATGATCGCAGTACCAATTTTCAAAAACTAGCATTCCAGAACCTTTTTGAAGGAAAACCATATTAAAAGAAAATGAACCACTTGATGATAACACAATTTTTGCTGTTGCAAATTCTTTTGAAAGTTTTGTGAGATTGAATGCTGTTTCGAACGGAACGATATACCAGTTATATTTAGGATATCTCAGTTTTGCAAGTTGCTGAATTTCTTCGCTATTTTCAATATAGCTCTATTCTTTCGGTCTTTTATTCCAGAGAATGTGATTTACAGGTTTGATTTTTTCAAGTCCATATTTTGTGTAAATAAGGTCATGAAGGTGTCCCCATGTCATTTGAAAGGCATTACACGGGAACTCAGCAACAGAAATATACAAATGACGTGGACTCACCCATTGATTTTTCAACTAATGTACCTTTGAAGAGTTAATGCCTAAAAATGAAAAGTAATTTTTAGACACATTAAGATTGAACGGAATATAAATCTCGGCCTGATTGACTATTTTTGATGGAATTGAAAGAACAGGGCAAAGCATATCCTGCAAAAAATGCCCAAATTGAGTGTGATAAGAAAATTCACAAACCACGATATTATGCATTTCCGGAGAATGCTCTTTCGGTACAATAAACTCAAGTGCGGCCTGGAAGTGAGCCAGAGGTTTATATCCTTTCCCGCTAACAAAAACGCCCTATTTCGATATCTGGCAGTCCAGAAAGTGATGAGACAGTACGTGTTCTCTTATCACACTTGCATAAGATATAGAATGTCCTTATGTGCTTTCATTTTTCGCTTTTAGAATCCTAATTCCATCCCTGATTGGTAAATTGAGCGTAACATTTTCTACAACTTCGACATCGCTTATCTGAACAAGATCTGAATATTGTATATCCCCTTTATTTTTGTAATTTTGAAGCCATGGCCCTCTGGGTCTCGGACTTTGTCCTCAATTTTAAACATTTTATTTAATTTGCAGGTAGTGTTTTCTTCGAATATCTTCTTATGACTCGCATAGTACTCATTAAATTCATCAACAGTTTCAAATGTTATTGACTCAGTAATTGGTTTTATTATTTTGAGTTTTGATTCTTCTTTATCATGTTCAGCTCCATCTTCAACTTTTTCAATTATTTTTAAAATTGGTTTCATTTCATATTAATAAAAATCTTAATATATCAATATAAATTTGTTTTTTATTCAATAATAAATTCATGAATGCAGGAATATTTGCAAAAATATGGCGAGGTATCAAAAATGCTGCAAAATGGGTTCATAATAAAGTATTAAAACCTGTTGCTAAAGCTGTTGCACCAATAGCGAATACAGTTGGCACAGCAATAGGTGTAATATTTGGAGTTAAAGCAGAGAATCTAATGGGTGCACGGGTTGGAAACATGATAGGTGGAGTAGTTGAAGGACTAGCAAAGTGACAAAAATAAATTATGCATTACATCACTTTAATATCAGAGTTAATCGATTGATAACTTTCCCACTTTTATCTAATACATTTTTAACCCTTTGTCCATGTTGTGGTGATATTGAAATCGCCACATCACTGATTGCTTCGGTATGAGGAAGTATCCTTCACAAAATTAACAGCTTTCTTTCCACCTTCCCATATACTTTTAGCAGTTCTTTTGACCTTATCCCACAATTTGTTAAATATTCTAGCACTCATATTTTATAAGAATTAAAAAATTGATTTTATGTTTCAAATCTTATTTTTTATTTGTACATAAATTACAACAAACTATTTAATCCCAAACACTAAACCAGTTAATGGCAACGTATTTCATTCATTTGAAAAGATTAATGAAGTCTTCACAAAAAATGATGGTAGAAGATATTATATGGAACTGGAAAACTCATGCTTTGATAGTGATGCCCCTTATAATTACACAAAATAAACATATTTAAGAATCATAAATAATGCTCACGATGTTAATCAATTAGGGGAGATGTATATTAAATGTAGAATTAGAGCAACTATTGAATCTGATAAAGTATTCAAATGTGATAACGCTTATAAATGCATGAGATTATTTGTTTTTTATAAATCAAGTAATCATAACATGCGCCAATTAGAGGTTGAGACAGAAAGAGGTGACGCTGGATATTTACAAATGGAAATGTCACGTGAATCGTTTGCATTTACGACGTATAAACCAAAGTCAGTAAGTTTACACACTCATTATATAATAATGTTCAAAAATATGATAATTCAGTTGCTAGTAAATATATGGATCCATCGGAGGTATTCAAAACTGCTGGAGATAGTACATATATCGAGTTTGATTTAATTATTCCAGTTAATGATTTGTTAGAATTTCAAGCATTCGATGATTACCCTAAAACATTTGGTGAAATTATTCTCAAATATTACATTGATAAGGATTCACTTGTGTTTTGCCAAGTTGATCCATTACGTGTTGCTGATTTACAAAATTATGTTTATGAAAAAATTACCGATGAAAATTATGCAAAGCTTCTAGGAAAATCATTTAAATACGATAGGAAATTCACTCAAATAGGTATGTCTGCAAATTTAATCACTAATATTGCAGTTTCAACAGCGATGTTATGATGAAGACTATTATCGATCTTCATTTACCAACGGATGTTGAGATACAAATCATGAAGAAAAGTACAGAATTTATTTCCACGCATGCTCCAGATGAGGTAGTAGAAATGTGGAAGGAAAAAATGAAGTAAATTAAACTTACTTATAAATTGGAATAAATAATTTTACTTGTCAAATTTTTGTTGTCTACATAAGCTCTGTGTGTTATTCTTCTCAATTTAATAAACTTTTCAAAAAATGTGTGAACACTTGGAGTACTTTTTTTCAAAAAAAAGCTTAAAAAGCATATTTGTGATTAGATTTACCTATTTATCATCGACAACAACATATTTTACGTTATAAAAATGCTATACAATGGGAATATAATATATTATAATGAGTAAAGCACAACATGGCAAATCAATATTTTTGATGCAAGATATATCTAATATTTTAATGAAATATATACTTTGTTAGCTAATTCTTTAATATATCATGCATAACAGTATTTTGTACATTGGGGTTCAATAACTTAGCAAGAAGTTAATCCAGTGAGTTTAAAAACGAGTTTGGCCAACTTTGGGTATCAATTTTAGACAAGCCGATAATATTATCGTGAAAATGTTAAAATCAAATCGAGAATATATTTTAAAAAGTGAAATACAGACTATGTATAGTATATATTTACAAAAATATGAATAAATACAAAAAACACGTTTTTAAGATTTTTTGCTGCAATGAAGCGATTTTTGAACGATTCATTCCGCAAAGAATCGGATGCAAAGATTCTAAGTGCGATAACATGTCGCAGGAAACCAAATTCGACCCTTGCAACACTACCTCCACTCAAAGAAGTAAAATCAAATCAGACAAATAACGGGATAACAGAACAAGACGCACTGAATGTTTACCTAGAAAAGTGCAATGAACTCGATATTGATACCCATCCCATTGCACAGAAGAGATTTATTGAACAGTTTATTGCCGCTGTTGGAAATAAATGTTTAAATTTCTCAGCACTTGGAATTGGTGAAAATTCTGTTGTTCCTATCATCAGATTGATCCTCCAAAATCAAAACTATTCGGTTTTAGATTTATCTCAAAATAGAATTGGAGAAAAAGGTGCTCAAACGATAGCACAGCTATTAATAAACGACATACAGTTGATCAGCATCGATTTGAGATCAAACAACCTATCGCCGGTCGCTTTATCATACATTTTTCGAGGAATGAAAAGAAATACACACATAGTTTCATTAGATGTTAGTGCTGTTGATAGTGTCAGCAGAAATCGTATCGGCGCAGAAACAATCAAAGATTTAGCAAAAATGCTTGCTTTTAACACGACACTTTCGTCTTTGAACATATCTACATGTGGAATATCCGGTGATGCATTCCAGTTAATCGGTGAAGCTCTCTCATACAACAAATCACTTGATTATTTAAATTTATCTGAGAATCGGCTTAAATTTAATGGAATAACTGCGTTATTTACACGTGATAACTCTATGGCTTATATAAGCACACTAGTTTTAGGATCAGCATCGATTCCTGATTCTGCATCTTCAATTTTATGCGAAAGAATCACAAAATCTCCATATTTGAAGACCTTGGACTTATCAAACAACATTCTCGGAAAGAAATTCATCGCTAACCTTTACAAAGCACTCCAAAATGGCGCAAAACTCAAAAAATTAATCATCAGTAATAATAGAATCGATGCTTCTTGTAGCTCCAATCTTTACTTGATTTTGAGGAACACATCAACGATACAATCGCTAAATCTCAGTGGAAATCCACTCGGAAATGAATCAATAAAGATGCTAGGACCAGCAATATCAGACAGCACTTGCATCAAAAACTTAAATCTCACAAATGTCATGTGTGGTGATAATGGAGCTATTGCATTAGGAGAAGCTCTCTCTAAATCAAATACATTAGTCAGGATTAATCTCTCTGATAATAAGATAGGCGATGATGGAGGTGTTGCAATTGCTAAAGGCTTAATGAAGAACACCGTTATGACATCTGTTAATTTGAGATCGAACAGAATGAAAGATCTTGCAATTGCACATTTTGTTGAACTCCTTAACACGAATAAAACGCTTCAAGATGTCGATCTCAATATGAATGACTTCTCGTTCAAAGCGCAGAGAGCTTTAAAGGAAACACAACAAAAGAGGAATGGGCAGATAAATGTCAGCGCTGTTGAAATCGCAGATCAAGAACTCAAAAGATTAACAGATAGAAAGAGCGATTACCACGAACTCTGCAAGCGTGTGAAAGAGGAAAGTTTGTTGGTGCAAGAAAGCCGTGAAGTCCTGGAGAGGAAGAAGAAAGAATTGGAGAACGTCAGGATACGAACAAGAGATACTAAGAAGGATTCTGATGAGAAATACGCTGAGCTGAAAGTAGAACACGAAAAGGTTGCTAATGAAAGAAGAGATATCATGCAAAAAATGGCAGAGCTGAAGAGCGTCATAGAGAAAGAGCATGGAGAGATGCAGAAGCAGCTCAATGAACTTGAAGTCAAGAACTCCTTCCAGGAGAAGCATGTACAAAGGAATGAGTCGATCATGAACGAAGTTAAGTTCCAAGTTGGCTCTGCTGTCGGAGACCTCAAAGACCAGTTCGAGAATATGAGGGACCAGTTGGATCAGCTGATTCAGGAAGCAACACTCATCAAGAACAGAATGAAGAAGAAGCAGGAAGAAGCGGCTGCTGCTGAGCAGAGAAGGATAGAAGAGGAAGAACAGAAAAAGAAGGAACAAGAGAGGCAAGAAAGAGAAACAAGGAAGAAGGAGAAAGAGGAAGAAGAGAGCTCGAAGATGCTTACAATCGACGAACTGAGAAAACTCGCAAAACAAAAGCAAAACCAGAAAAAGAAAGGTAAGAAATAACCATGTATTTTTTATATTGTTTGTTAAATAAATGTCTATAGTAATTAAAATGTTTTTAATCGAATTTTTCTCTTAATGAGGTCCCTTACTCCTCTTCCTCAGATTGGGCTGGGTCTTCAATGAATTCATCAGACTGGGTGGACTGTGATTGGTCCATTGTGAAGTCTTTGTCATCATTCTTCTGAGAATTCTCGGAATACTCAGAAAGTGCATCGAAAGCACTCTGGGAGTCGTTTTCAACAGACTTCTTCCTCTTGTGCATGATTGGAGAGTCGCTTTGGCTGTCTTTTGGCTTAGACTTCTCGTAGTAAGACTTCTTCGACTCCTCTTGAAGACCGTTCCACATCTTCGTGAGGATCTTCGCGACCTGGCAGTAGGTGGCATGGGGATTCTTCTTCTCGACTTCTTCTCTCTTCTCCTTGCAGAACAAAGCGTAGGCTGTTGGCATTGGAATTCTTTAAGGAAGTGAATTCTATCGTTGGGTGAAGTTCACTTGTTGTAAACCACTTCCTTCTGACAAGTAAATTTTAATGTTTGACATTTCTTCGAACTCATTGTTCTCAGGCATCAAACTCACATATTCGCTTCTCCTCATGATTAAACTACATTAATTCTCACTGTGCATCATCTGGTTTGCGCAGCTTATTTACGTTACATCTCAGTGGTGATTTCTGAAGAAAATTTATTTGTCATGTAAATGAATTGATTTTGACAAACGTCAAAAATAGTTTGAAGCTAAACGTGCATTTCCAGAAATGCTTGATTCTTCGAATTCCAGCCTTTATGATGCCACAAAGGAGTGGAAGGAGAATGCAGATGATGCCCTACAGGCATCTTTAGCCAGATTTTACTCAAGTATTGACACAAAACAAAGAAGAACAACAAATACAACTTCAATCTCGAGATTACTTGCACAGACTAAGAGAGGACCATCCCAAAAGGAAATAGATAAAGAAAATGAAATGAAAGAGAAACAAGATAAACAATGGACGCGTACCCAAATCGAAGAAATTAATATTCAAGCCGAAAAAGAAATGGAAAGTTTGAATAAACTCAAAGCACAGCAACAACAACAGTTTCAGGCACAATTAAGCGAGAAAAATGATGTCTGGGACAAAGTTTTGATTGAAAGAAGATCAGAAGCTGCAAAATTACGTTTCATGATCTCTAAACTATCCAACGAGATTTCTCACGCTCGAAATGAGGCAAAATCAGCAATTGATGCTGCCAAAAAGGAAGAAAATGAAAATCTCAGAGCAATTCGTCTAACAAGAGAAAAGCTCATCCGCCAAATATCGCAACTCACAAGTGACATCCAAAAGGAGAAGATTATTTTCGAAAGTGAAAACAGACTTTCTAAATCAACATCAGACTCTAATCTCAACCAAAAACAAGATACATTAGCGCGATTACAGTCGAGGCTTTCCGCTCTCGAAGTGATCCACAATAATAATGAGTCTAATCAGCAACTGTCGTTCAAAGCTGAAATGAAAAAGATTAAAGAACTTCGTGCACTCCTCGAACTCAAGAATCAGGAAATAGTGCAGAAACAGAGCGATGTAATGGCCATGAAGAAGCAGTGTGCGTCAATGGCAAGGATTATATGTGCTAGAAAAGACGAAGCTTCATCATATGATAGACAAATCACTGCAATCAAGAAAGATAATGAAAGAATCGAAGATGAAATAGCGAAGATCGATAGAAATTCATTACCATTAAGGAGATTATCTGCTGCTTTTGTATAATTTTTTATTGTTTTTTAAATATTATTTTTTGTAATATAACATTTTATATATAACTTAATCAGTCTTCTTCTTTGGTTGTTGTTTGCTGTTTGCCTTCATGACTTTGCCGTAAACAATGTTCACAGCGATTATCAAGATCGTGGCGATGAAATATGGGGTTGCTGGAGCAATAACTGTCTTGATGTGGAGCATGAATCTGTTGAATTCACGGTAAAATGCTTCTTCTGTTAAAACGAACTTAAATGTTTCAGGAAGACGCTCGATTTTCAGCTTCTTACCATGGAAGTCTTCTTCAAAGTACTTGAGTGTACTCTTATCATCCAATCGCTGGTTCAGCTTGAGATAGACAGCATGCTCTGGAATGAATGCGACCCAGTCACCTTCCTTCATCTGTGCGGCGTTTGCGAAGTCTGAATTGATATCAACGAATCCCAGTGTAAGATTTGTTTCTATCAACTTCTGTGCCTCGAACTTCGATGGGAATCCACATCTGATATGGCAGATGTGAGAACAGAAGCGAGAAATTGTGAATCCATCAATGGGGAATAAAACGGGCTGTAAATACTCAGCAAGTTGGATTGGAGCCTTATCCATCTGTCGTAAGTGAATTGGCAACAAGTTCTTGTTCCTGTATACCAAGATTTCTGGATAAAGAGTGATGTTGAAATATCGTGAAGCTTGATATGAATCATTAACGAAAACAGCGAATCTCATAGAGTCACCGATGATAAAAGTTGTCCTAATGAAGACGATTGTTGGAGCACCACCGCGAACGTGCTGGACGACATGTGGTGTTAATTCGTCTTCATTTAAGAATTGCTGCAATTGTTTTTCATTTCTGAGGTATTTTATATTAACTGGATACTGCTTCTTCCAGAAATCAACGATTTGTGACTCCTTTTCGACCTTTGTATCGAGATAATCAAATTTCGTTGAATTCTTATTCTTTCTGATGTAAATAAATGATGGCATTCTCTTGGCACCAAGTTCTTTTGCGAAATCCGCATTTGTTGCTGTGTCAAGAACGCCACAGCGAATTATTTTATCATAAAGAGTGTTAAATCTGGCGAAATTGTAAATGTACATAGGGCAGTCCTGACATAGGACCGAACTGTAGACGAGAATCATGTAATCACCGATCGTATTAGTGAAATTTTCGAAATTTTCTTTTGTAATATTGATAAACTTATATTTTGACAGGTCGAGAGTGTCAGCTGTGAAGAATGTCTTCGGGGTATCATCTTTTGTCGAATCGATATCGAATTGGTCAAAAGATCCGAATTTATCATAACGCGCTTTTCGATCTGGGTCGCTCAAAACTTCGTATGCTTCGTTAACACGTATCCACTTTTCCTCCGCATCATCTTCTTTGTTGACGTCAGGGTGATATTTCATTGTGAGCTTTCTGTAGGCTGATTTGATCTCTGACTTCAGCGCAGAGCGAGGAACACCCAAAATCATGTACGGATCATCGCCACTGACTAACTCAGACGATGCGAGCAACAAGAAAAACGCAAACATTTGAAATGTCAATTTGTCAATCTGTCAATAAATTTCATTAATAGAAGATGAAATTTAGAGGCCATTTCATTCATGTATATGTTCATTACATCCACCTGAATCTACAGCTTTGTGTGCATTGTTTGGTTCAGATCGTAATCTGAATGATGCGACAACGTATTTATTCTGACATTTATTCGACGCTATCGCATCATTGTGATTTCATTTTGGATGCATCATTCAATAAAATGTTAACAGGATAATTAGCAAAAAAAAGAGTTAAGATAGTAAATGTGTTTAGATAGAATTATTTGTTCATTTGAAAGTCTGGTTCGATGTTTTTAATAATTGGTAATGTCATATTGTTAAGATAGTGAAGTGCAGCTTGGAATGATGTTGCTTTAGTTTCATAAGTGACTTTCTCAAACCATTTGTTAACATGCAAAAGGACATCGTTCACGTATTTGTTGCTGTGAACTGACAAGAAGTTCTTAATTCTTATCATTTGCACTTCAAGGTCATTATGAGCTTTTTCGCGCATCTTTCGAATTATCGATAACTTAATGAGGGATTGATATCTTTTCGCATTGATCTTCTGGGGAATGATGTTTATTTTGTGGTAATTGATTTGACCTGAATTGTTAAATGAATAAGCAAGGTAAGGAACAGGAAGCAAAAAGTTTCCAATGATAAATGATAAATCCACAACAGAATCTTCTTGTACATCAACAGTAAAATTGCAGAATATAAAATCTTTCTCAGAGATCGATATTATTGCATCTTTTGAGACTTTTGCACGAATGTGAACAATATCATTGTTTGTTGTGTTTGTTCCGTATATAGGATAAAATTTTGAACCAATTTTCACTCTATATTCTTCGTTAACAAATTCTTCAAATTTAATGTTAGGCAATGTAAATTCGTTGGAAACTGAAGCAGCAAAATAAGTCGCTCCCATTGATACAGCAGCGTCAGCATTGAGTGTATGCGATATCTTTTCGATGCCGAATAAATCCTTGACAATATCTTGAAGGAAAAACAGTCTTGTACCACCTCCAATGAATTCGATCTTATCAACACTTAAATGCTCGAATTTTCTGCAAAGTTTAATGATTTCTTCTTTTAACACAATTGATGCTTTCATTAAATCATCTCTTGTTATTGTGATCATTTTAACAGAATTATCTTCAGGGTTTTCATATTTGAAGTTAACAGATTCATGCAATGTCAACATTTCCTTCGATTTTCTGATTTCTTCCATCAATGAAAATCTGTGTTTTAATTTCGTCAATATTATCGAGTTGCTTTTAATGATATTGCTATAAAGCTTGTCATCAATATAAGTACCTCCGATTTCATCGTTTGATGCACTTCCAAGATCCTGAATGGTTATAATATTGTTCATTTTTGCGAATTTATAAACTGAGAATCTTGAGCCTCTCGAACCAATATCAAGGAACGCTATAACGGCATCTTTATCAGAGAAACTGTTTGACCTTTCGATTCCGTAGAAAAAAGCAATAGAAGATGAATGCTTCACGAATTTATTCACGCGATGATTAATCATTGATGATGATTTACTTAAAAGCAATTTCTCTTGTGCAGTGAACGACTCTGGAATGGATATAACGGTGTTAATGCTTTCATTCAAATCTTCTGCGGTTTTAACAGAATCAATCAAATTTTTAAGAAAAACCGCAGTAAATGTGTCAGTATCATTGCCCGCAAACGTTGACTTTTGCATTATAGGAATACCTATGATACAAGTTTCTGGATATCTTGAACAACGAGATTTAACAAATTCTGAAATTCCCCAATTGAACGAATTTGGGTGATTTTCGTCATAAACTTGTGGAATTTTCGGTGAATTCTGGTTCCATATCGATATTATAGTCGGATTTAAAAATTTCGATAATGAATTCATCGAGTATTGGACTAAATGCTTTCCACTGGCAGTCGAAACTTTTGTATAGAAGTCTCCGAGATCGATTCCGAATACTGCTGCTGAAGATGAAATTATCAATATATTGAACATAATACAAAATGACAAAATATTTTTGAGTCTTTCAAAAGCCCCTTAAAAAAAGAAATAATATCCATAAAATCAATCTTTATATTAGTAATAGAATTTAATTTGCATTATTACTAGGACTGTGCAACACAGCGCCATGAGGATATCTGCTTTTGGTTATATCAATGTTATTTGACTTGTGATTTCAGATAAAGAATTATTTTGCAAATATAAAGACTTATAAAACATGGTGGTTAGTGTGCTAACATGATCCATATTCATGGTAAGCCCAAGTAGGTTAATGATGGCCTAGAGAAGTATGTTGGCTGAATTTATCGAGCATTTTTTGAAATTTTGATACGCTACCATGAGGAAAATGTTTAATTTCTGCATCAGCTCTCTATATTTATGTTTTGTTTTAAATGCGATTTGAAACTTCCGAAAAAGAAAAAAAAATCAAAAAAATGACTGATTCACAGCCAACTTACGGAATCAATGTCCGTTTTGTTGACAAGATTGCAATGTTCCTTCTCGGAGCCATCAACAACCTTCCTTACGTTATCGGTATCGCCAGCGCAAACAGAATAGTCGATAAGTATAATAACCCAACGTATTTGGGTCTTTCACTTGCTGCGAATACATTCAGTGGCCTCTTCGCACGTTTTATCAATACTTGGCTTGCATCAATGAACGTACCTTACGAAGTTAATTTTGGTATCAACGCGGCTTCAATGCTTGCAGGACTTTTAGGTGTCGCGTTTTCAAAGAATTTCTGGCTTACTCTCGTTTGTGTTTTCTTGTTTGGCTTTTCATCATCGTTTGGTGAATCTGTTCTTCTTTGCTACATTACGATTAAAAGGAAGCAAAACTTACTTACGTCATGGAGCTCCGGCACTGGTATGGCCGGAATTTTAGGTGCTAGTTACTCTCTTGCCTGTGCATTGTTCAATTTCGATTACTTTTGGTCTTTTGTTGCTGTTACACCGATTGTTTTTGTGTACATATTCTGCTTCTACTGTGTCATAAAGCGTTCACCAGAAGAAGTAGATGAAAACAGAACAATTCCTTTACTTTCAGAAAATTCCCAGCCATCGACGGAAGAGCACGTTAGCTGTTTCAACTGCAAGATCCTCATACCTGTTTGGTGGTTCATGTTCAACTGCGGTGCTGTTTACTTCCTCGAGTACGTTATTCAGAGTGCTTATGTTCATTGCGCTCAAAATCCAAAGAAACCACAGAAAACATATCTCTATGCACTCCTCAACCTCATGTATCAGATTGGTGTCTTCATTTCGAGAAGCTCTTTGGCTCTCTTCAAGTTCCCATGGGTTGGTGTGTTGACTCTTTGCCAAGCTGTTTTCTTCGGAATCTGGGCAACACAGCCATTCTTCTATTGGATGCCACTCTGGACAATGATCATATTCATGATTTGTGTTGGTCTCTTCGGTGGCTGCTCCTATGTTAACTCCTTCCATCTCATCATGACAAACGAAAAGTTGAATACTAAAGAGAAGGAAATGGTTACATCATGGAATGCATTCTTTATCTCATTTTTCATCGTTTTATCTGCTGCTTTCACTTTCTTATCAGAGCAGACATACCTCAAAAAGAAAGTTCCGTCAAAATAAATGGATAGAAAGATACAACAGGACTTTCATGGAAAGTTCTATTGGTTTATAATAGAAATTATTTGACTAAAGATTTCATCAATTTAGTTATTTTATTATCAAGCAAATTTAAATCTAAATTTTTCCTCCTTTTTATTATGGGTTGATATGGAGTCTCTCCTTTTAAGTGATTTCATCAAAATCACAACAAAATTTCGTTTTTGAAAAATAAATGTGAAATTAGAATCGGAAAATCATGAATAAACATTTTAATACAACTATCTGATAAGTTATTGGAACATTGGTGAATCAAAAGACTCATAAACAAAATCATCGGCACCAGGTGACTTGAAGATATTACGGAACGGAGAATTAGGGCTAATTCCAGCTGTAGGGCTGAAAGAGAATGGAGAAATCTTCGCAGGGCTCATTAAGAAGAAAGAACCCTGTGGGGAGACTTCAACAAAACCTGAGTTATCAATCGGTTGTACGAATTGCGAGATTTCCTCGTCGCGAATGGTTGGTGGCGGCGGCGTAGAAGACCTCAGTGGATGAGGTGCAGTCAATGTTTCAGGAGTGACGGTGCAAATTGGTGTTGGGCGTGAACGAAGCTGTTTAGCAACACGGCGTTTACGCTTTGACGTATCTGGAGCGAGATATTCAACACCATTTTCGTCTGCTTTAACTCTTTTAGATATCGATGCATTCCAGCGATTCTTGATTGCGTTATCTGTTCTTCCAGGAAGCTGGCGCGAGATCAGCGCCCACTTTGGGCCGATTTGCTGATGCCTTTCAAAGATAACCTGATCTTCTTCGGGAGTCCAGTCTTTGTTGACAACAGATGGATCGAGGTGATTAAACCAACGCTCTCTGCACTGCTTTGCTGAGCGCATTGGCACAAATTCAGTAACTTGTTGCCAACAACGCGGTCCATGGACAGCTACAAACTGACGGATGAGATTATCTTCTTCCTCAGTGAAAGCACCCTTAATAAGATTTGGATCTAAGTACTTTTCCCATCTGGAAGCAACTTGTGAAGGAGTTTTGTTCGGAAAATGGGCAGCAATGACGCTCCATTGCTTCTGGTACTCTGCAACGAGTTGTTTAAGCAAATTATCATCTGCTTCAGTCCAAGAATTAGACATTAAAAATCCAATTGGATTAAAATCTGAAAAGTGACATTCAAAATATCGTTACATTACTCACAACTTAAAACCTATTTATCAAATCATCTCCAAAATCGAAACTATCAATAAATTAAACTTTTCTTAAAACATGTAAAATTTGATTGTTAAACAATTGATATTTGAACATATATTATCATATCTATATTTATTATTAACATTAACTATAAATTTATTTTTCAAAAATATCAATTATTTAATAAGAATTCCAGATTTTTTAGGAAAAAATGGTTGAATTTTTTCCCTGTTGACTTTTTTGAGTTTTGCGATTTTTAATGAGTAAGCCCCCTATTAAGCCAAACTGAGAAGTCATTTAAGTGCTTTTCAGGGGTGCTGAGTATGTTTATAGCATTTGCTTGTCTATTTAACTTGAGGATCTCCGTGCCTCCATGAGATTTCATCGAATTTTGACATGTAAAATAACGAAAGTCACCATTTTCGATACTTATTATCTGATATTTGTCATGTAACGTCGAAAATTTGATATGTAATGTTACCAATGAGCAAAATTTGTGTGAACTTGAGATAGCATAGCGATAGGTATGCTCGATGGATGAGCAAAGGAATGCCGTTTGACTCCTGCGCATAGCGTATTTTTTCTTTTCTATTTTTTGATTTTTCTAGGGGAACTCTTGCAAAAATAAGCGAGCGAACGCTATAATAGTGAGATATATTTGTTATAATCATCAAAGAGATTCATAACAGAAGCCCATTAATGATTTTTAATGGGTTTCTGTTTGTAATCATTTCATGATTAAGTAATACCTTGCTAAGATCATGAAACAGATTGCACCACTAGAATCAGAACCCCCAAAAAGCACGTAAATGTTTCATCAGATTCGTTCAGGAAGGGGGTTACTCGTTAAAAATCGCAAAACTCAAAAAGGTCAACGAGAAAAAAAATGAAGCCGAAAAAATAAACATATGCAAATCTAAAAATAATTTTTCATTTTGAGTCGAAGAGATTCACCAAAGAATAGGCGATTGTAACGCAGGAGTCATATTATTTAGTTTCCAGTAAAAAATTTCTCACTTCACATTCACAGATAAATGAAATCAACAAATTTTTTATTTGCGTCACTTTTTATCAGGAAGTAAAATAGACCTTAATGTTTTGGAAGTGGGAAAAAGTCAACGAAACTTTATACTTTAAGGTCCATGCAGCCCTGGTACCTCCTAAATTCCAAAACGAGTTCGATATCGCCTGGCACAGAGGAAATAATGCCTCACTAACAGATAAACATCGTCCTGATAAGAAAGGCAGACTGAAATTCGAGGAATGCTTTAGCGTGCCAGTTACAATGTTCATCAGCAAGAAAGACAAATCAGTACGACCAAAAAATGTCGAATTTTTGCTCAGAAGGCATACAGAAGATAAAGAGGTGAAGTTTTATGGACGCATATCGATAAATGTTGCAGAATTCTATAAAAACGAAAAACCAGATATAGTTACCAAAGAAATGGAATCTGGAAGGTCAATTCCTCCAGTTATCCATATTTCTTTCTCATATCAACCGATTCCGAAAGAGTATGATCCAGTCTACAGCATGAAACCATTGGCTGTCGAACCGGAGGTCCACGAGGAAGAAAATCCAAATCCGCCAGTCCAACTTGAGGATTGGGATAAGTCAGACGCGAAGAAAGAGGAAGAAGAGAAGAAGGAGGAACCTCCAGCTGAAGAAAAGAAGGAAGAACCTCAACCGGAAATTGAAAAAGCAGATGTCGAAGATGTCTTAGAGCCAAGAAAGCGTGATTCGTTCGTTAAATATCGCAAATCTACATCTCAGGTCTTATCTTCCGATAAAATTCCAAAAGAAGATCCAACTCCAAAAGAAGAAGAAAAGCCAATTGACATGTCTCAAACAGAGGGCAAGGAACCAACAGCAATGCCTATGCCAATTGATGAGAACACTCCACTGCAACCAATTGTCGAAGAAGTCGAAGTTAAGCAGGAAGAAGAAAAGAAGGAAGAATCATCCAGCTACTACTCATCATCATACGAGGAAGAGGAGGAAGAAGAAACACAGAAAGAAGTTGATGAGGAAAAAATCAACAAATTTGCTTTACTTATTCAGAAAGTCCTCCACAAAACATGGCCAATATACAAGCACACAGCATGCATTGATGAAGATGACTCCATCGCATGCCCACCCGCATGCCTTCCATTCTGTGCTACAATCATGCATTGCCAAGTCCTTGTTCATGAGCAGTGCCTCAACTCGTTTGTCAACTACATTGGCCTTGCTCCTCTCCAAAGTAACTGCTGGTCCGTTCACCGCTTGTACACATATGCGATCGTCACACTTTACGCACGTAAGAGGAAGCTTCCTCTAGTCAGTCAATTCCTCGATAAGATGGTTCCAGTCCTCTTCAGCGCTATGAACGGTATGCTCAAGTTCTATCTTGATGACTTCAATGTTCATGCCAACAGACTCTCCTCAACAAGATTCCAGATGAATATTCTCGTTGAAGATTTTGTTAAAGCGTTTGAAGGTACAGAAAAGAGGATCAGACCACAGTATCCTCTTGTTGACAATTTCATGATGCGCTATTTCGTCAAGATGCTCGATTACAAGTTTGCTCAGAAGATCGCTGATACACCATTGCGTTTCAACTCGAAGGCTGGCTCTCTTTGGTCAAGCTTCTTCACAATGGTTGAAACAGCAATGAGGAAGGAAATACCAGAGAAGCCAGAAGGCGAAGAAGATGGAATCATCAATGATAAGAAGGACTACTCATATAAGGTATTATTCCCAGTCTCAAAGCAGGTTTGCCACTTGATAACTCTTTCTCCTTCGGTCGCAGAAGACCCGAAGATCAAGGATGAGATTTGCAAGGATATTCCTGATGAGACAGTTGCATATATCCTTGAGAATATCAAGCCGGATGAAATGATGCCATTGCCAGTTACCAGTGACTCATTCATTCAGGCAAGAGGACTTTCCAAGAACACCCCACCAAAGCCTCTTGGCGATCCAAAACCAATCGATCTTGATGAGCTCAATGATCTTATCGATTACGAAGCTTGGAGAAGATGTATCGAAGAAGATACCGTCATCGAAGAGTACAAGTATTTCGTTGAGTATTTCAAGGCTGACAAATAACTGTTTTTCTTTTTTATTTATTATTTATTATCAAATAAAGGTTAAAATTGAATGTCACTTTTAAAAATGAGTGCAGAGTCTCGTGAGGAACAGATAAGGATATACAGAGACAAGATATTAAAACAGCTCGAGGCAGATGGCGACATCGATAAAGTGAGAAATCTTATCAAGGATGCCGTAAATAAATCGAATTGGAGAGAAGATGTTAAAAGCATGAGCTTGAAAGTTATGTCAAACGAGAACATAGAAGAACTTACACCAGAAATCGTTGCAGAAAAAATACGGGAGCATGCAATTTCAAGTCTTCCGAAAGATCTCAAGCAGACAACGTCAAAATTCATTAAGGAAACACTGTCTAAAAAGCAAGTGCCTGTCGAAAATCCTTCGAAATAGATTTCTGTTTTATAAATTGTTTTTGTTTCATAATATTTCTTTCTCAGCTTATTTTTTCATTCTACAATCAATGCACACATCATTTTTATATATCTCATGGAAATACAAATTAAGAAACCCTATGTAAAAATAGCGAATTAAATATTGGAAAATTAATTGTTAATATAAGTGAAGAAAGTTATTAAATATATAAATATTTTACACAACTCTATTATAATATAATCAAAATAATATTTTTTTGCTCATTCAGATTCGACTGAATAGAACAAAACATATGCTCCATAGGATTCTGTAGGGAATCCATGAGAAACAGATACCTTTGAATCATTAAAGTTAAAAACAAACTGCCCACGCTTGCATAATGCAGTGTAATGACCAGCACCAGTTCCACCACTGTGATTTGCGACACTTCTAAGATAGAACTTTCTTCCAGCAATATCAATTGTCTGAGGAAGCTCAACAGATGTGGCATCACGATCAACAGAACGTCTTCCTATGGCAAATCTCTTTAATTGAATCAAAAGAATATTTGGTGATGAAACAATTTGAGCCTTTCTCACAGCTCTTGTAGATTCACCACAGTCAGGGCATTTCCATGTATTGTTCTGATCCAATCGTGATGGGGCTAAGAATGTTGTAACAAGATCAGATAGTGATGCTGTTGTCATTGAAAATGCTGTTCTAATGTCTAAGAAGCCTTTATCTGGGAGAGTGAATGATAATTTAACTTCAACAATAATTTCTTCGCGACATAATATCCCTTCAATTGGTTTCTTGAATCTCTCGAATCCAACAGCAATCCTCCAGTTCTGTGTGGCTGCTTGTTGATGCTCCTTAGCCCACAAGCAGTTTATTCTTGATCCAACAATGCCGATCAATCTGCTTGCAGTAACTTTCTCACCTAATGGAACTTCAACAAGTATCGGTGATGTTAAAAAGTGTCCACCATCATTAGATCTAACTCTAACTATTGCTAGAGCTTTAGTTGATTTCATCGACGTCGGCGTTTCCATAGCATAAACTTCATTATAATTTAGAGCTGGCCATTCAACTGCCTTATAAACACCTTTATCATCACCAATTAATAGACATTTCTGTGGAGGCTGGAACATTTTCGTCATCGGGACATCCATTGTCCATGGGACAAAGCTGACTCTCCTTGCTGAAGCAACTGGCAGACTGAGGGATGTGAAGGCTTCATTGGATTCTGTGACTTTCTTACAGTTATCGCATGTTGTTTGGAATATCATTCGGCCGAAAAATAAAGATGCGACATCAGGAACTTCACTTTGAAGTTTTTCAATAATAGCTGTAGTAAATTCGTGTGCATCCTGCTGATCAAAACCCTTAGTGAAGTGGATACATTCGCCTATTAAAGATTTGAAATTTGTCGGATCAAATGAAGAGTTTTGCCTCTCAAGAATTGTTTTAAGTATGTAGTTGAGTGCATGTGTTACTTTGTGTTGTGGATTATCTAAAGCTTGAAGTGCAGGAACAAATTGTGGAATTGATGCCAGACATTGAATTGATGCGTTCATGTAGCATGTATTGCCTAAGTTTAGCATTCCACACGGTTTGAATTTTGGTTTTTCAACGCCGGGCGGATTTTCATCATTTGCTTCTTCCGCATTTTCTTGCTCTGTGGGTTGTTGTTCTATATTTGTTTTCTCTGGTTGTGATTTTTCTGTGTTTTGCTTTCCTGGGACGTAAGTTTGGTAAAGTGTCTTAATTCCTTTAATTTTTTCTGGAGATTCATTCTTCTTCCTTTCTACAGGACGAACATCAACTTTATAGTTTGATTTCAGAACATCTTGAATTGTTCCTTCGAAAGGGAGTGGTTCTTTTGATGACGAAGTAAACAAATCGAATGGCTGATCTTGTGGTATCATGAATTCCATAACAACTCTAAGAACAAGAGTCGAAATATCAGCATTTCGACTTATAATCATACCTCGAGATTGATTTTTATACGTAATTGTAATATTCAATGGATAAAGTTCTGGGTGGCCATTTTCGAGAACTTTTACTCTTGCTTCGCGTTTAATTTCGAATTCCATCTGAAGTTCATCCCAAAGATCTTGATTAACCGCGATATAGTCGACACCTTCTTTTAGATTAGGCTTGAATGTTTCTTTTTTGAAAAGAGAAGAATTATCAATTAATGTCACAGGAAAATTCTTCTTTGAAGCCTGTTCTAACTCGTTCATGAAAGCCATTGAGATGAGATAAGCTGTTTCTCCGGGTTTAAATCTGATCTTTTTAATAGCAGCACGTAAGTCAGCATATTTCATTAAATTTTTTAAAAATTTAATAAAAAGTAACACTGTTGATGAAGAAACGACATTTACATGTCAAATATATAAATTGACTTTGTCTTTTTACAAAATTATTTTATTTGGCATTTTTCGCTTATCTAAAAGTGTCAAAAATTTCGATGCCTCGAACTCAAGGATCGCGAATGCTAAAGCTTCCGATTTTATTTAAGAGAGTGTGTGGCATCAGAAATTTTACGCAACTTTCTTATATTTTCGTCATAATAATTACAATTTTTTATTCTGTTATTTATATATTAGGTACGACAGCATTTCAAGAATATAAACAAATAAACCCACTCGATTCAGTCAATAATTCAGATATTTCTACATATTTTATTCCCAAATTTAGAAACGAAAATTTCCAATATCCAGAAGTACATTCAAATATAACAGATCAGTGCATTGATAGGTCCAAATATATGAGCGACATTCTCAGATTTAATGGATTTCAGCCTGGAAAATCTTTAGGAAGGGAAACTTACGTTTTAGTCTTCGGATCTGAGTCTCCAGTTGGAAAGCAAGTCATGAAACAACTAGATAAGCGTAAAGTTGAGTACATTGGATTCCCTAGTGCTGATATTTTTGGTCCTTCTACACATCTCCAGGAAATATTTCCAATTTTGAACATTAGAGGTGCCATTCTTTGTGACACACCATCAAACTCAAAAGATTCATACACATACGTCAAAAGCGTTTGTGAATTTATTGCATCTTATCAGAAACGTATTGAAGTATTTTTATTGCCACCGTATGATGACAGCTTTATAAATAGCTTGAAATGGTATGGTGCCAAAGTTATCTTTGGAAATAATATTTTCGATTCCAATGTTTACCACTATTCTAATCCGTTATACAAAGCAATGTACGACTGCGAATTAACTAATATCACAAGCTTTAACAGGGACCAAGAATTTCATATCCTTGAGCCAGATGTTGTTGCCAAATATTTAGTTGATCAATTTTTCGACGTTGAACCGAAAAATATGTACTTAGTTACAAAAACAAGAATACCTATGGAGAGAGCTCTCAAAGTCGTAACAAAGAAATATCCTGGGTGTGAATTAAATGATGATGATTCAGATTTTTCAATAACACCAACACTTCCAACACCTACTGTTGTTGGAAAGGACAATGTTAACATAGAAAAGCTTATTGCAAAGAAATTCGCAAATCCACAACCGATTAAAGTCATCGAAAATTATATTTCGCTCATTATTGTATGTAATTTCAGTCTTCCAACAGATGTTGAATCATTTTCTCGTTTCATGTCGAGTCTTGCAATTGCATATAAGAAATACCCATTCACAGGTGTGGAGTTTATTCTTGTTGATGTCTCGGATGACAAGAATGCCATCAAGAACAAAACAATTAAAGAGAATATTAGAAAGCATATATCATACATAGAAGGCAGAGTTAAATTAATTGCACATCCTCCGTCATCAACAAAAACAGTCTATTCTGCATGGAACATCGGAATTAGGCGTGCGAAAGGCGAGTTTATTGGTATAATGAGTATGAAAGATTTCGTGTCAGAGCATTTCTTCGGCCACATGGCCGCGCAGAAGCTTGACAAGAGAGTGGTATATAGAGCTCCTGTGTATGGCTCTGATTCATTGAGACTCATACATGAAGTATTTGACATCAATCATTTGAATAGTGCGCAAGGATGCATTCCAATTTGCCATAATGTTCCTCTTGGCCTCAGCCCTGTGGTTAAGAAGCCCGGTACGCATTATACAGAAGTTATGTGCAGCACACTTGACTTCTTGATGTGCTCGCGCGAGTTATGGATGGAGATAGGCGGATTACCAGAATTCCCAATGAATGGTGCTTTAGAAACAGGTTTAATAATCAAATCAAGATTCCTAAAGATGTTCCCCACATACTCAACTGTTTCTATTCGTGCTCCTGTCCTTAGATTGATTGATGATCCATCAACACCATCATTACCAAATATCAATCTTGAAGAAATTATTAACGATTATTGGTGCAAAGGAAAATCTCAGTGTGTAGATCAGTATGAAAATGAAAAATGGGGATACTACGGTGAGAATATAGATATTGAAGATTATATTTAATATTTTTTGTCTTGTGTATATAAAATCTCAAAGCTGTATTATATTTATCTTAACGCTGTATATGTGTTGAATTGAATACACTTATATCATAATATAACAGATTTATAGTACATAACCATAGAATGCTGCTGGTTCTGGCCATTCATTATTTTTAATATAATAAAGACCCACTCCAACAGCATTAACAAGTCTTTGTGTATCAATTGTTCCAGGATTTGTACTTGAAAAATGATCAAATTTGTCGGTAGCAAACATAACAGTATGTAAATCTGCTGTCTGTGCATCCAAATAGACACTATAGTCCCATACATTTGTGTTTATGAACACCACCACACCACCATCTTAATAGGCATTTCGAGCAATTACTACCACATATTGTAATCAAAAATTTAACTGTTGCATAAAATCTTGCTTGGATGATGATACTATCTTTGTTATCTACTGTGGACTCCCATGGCGTATCTAGATAAGCATTAGTGATGGCAGCATAACATTCAGGACTATTTCGTATAACTCTTCTCGTGCCTAATCTGTTCATATAATCATATCGAGTTGGAATAACATCTTCTATTTTTGTAGCTTTTCTTAGCTTTAAATGAAGCATATATCCAGCAGGGCCGAAATGAACAACATGAGAACGAGGTTGTGTAGCTACCAAAAGCCTATCTGCCTAGAACTATTCATTATCAGGGAGAAAGTATGCTTGATTCAATAAGCCAAGGAGCTCAAGAAAATCGTACATGAATATATTTCCTTTGCATGCATATACGACAATTGTGGAGCTTTTAACATAATATTCTTGAACAAGCATCAAAGGCATTAAGTAGTCCGTTCCAAATTGACCATATCCATCAAGACCATGAGAAAAACATATTGCATCCCGAAATTCATTGTTAACAGGACCTTCGTTATATGTATATGCCCAGCTTGGACATGTGAAGTTCCTGGAATCAATGTGATGAGTTCCATTAGAAAGTTGTGCTATTGAGTAGTAACAATTTTCGTATATAGTAAATCTACAACCAATGTGATTTGCCCATTCGACAATTACGTTATCGCCGGGTCCAGGAATTCTGAAAGTAAAATTTGGACTCGTTACATTGGCATGTCCTGGGAAATAAATCAAAAATTTCAGATCGCTTTTGAAGTAGAATCCGAATTGAGATTGATTCGTTTCGCGCGATTTATTAATCATGATGATTTCTTTGATGTACATCAATTGCAAATTTCGGAATTAAGGGAAAGTCTATTATAGAGTGAATAAAATTTGGTAAAACTAGGTGCAACACCTGCAGCTATAGGTGCGAATGATATTCATCGTAGATAAAATACAGGTTGTGTTTTGGAGTAAGTTAATCAGACAAGATCTTGGAATAATATCGAGTAAAACTTCGGATAGATAATGTGAATAGATGCACATGATTGTGCATATTATCATAGAATTGTGTATTCTTGAATTAGACGTATTTTTTGTTTCATTAAAATATAGTGAGATTTTTACTGTATGTTTTACGACATTTAAAGACTGTAATTATATTCCTCTAGATGGATTAACATTATATTTTAAGTGATGAATAAAATTACACATATGTTGATGTAGAAAAAAGAATTATGAGTTAAATTTTGTGATATGATTTGTATTTATACATAACCTATTTGGATGACATGTATCCGATGTATCTAAGATGTTTGTATATCATGTAAAAGATATTTATTTAATCAGGTTACAATGATCCCTTAATTAATTAGAATTTTTTTTGGAAACAAATTGTCACGTAAACTACGATAAATTAAAATGACAAAAAAAATTCTCCATATCATCAGAAACACGTGATATGTCATATATAATTGGAAAATGTTTTTAATAAAAAGTGCTATTATGACAAGTAACTAATAAAAATGATATGTAAATTCTCAATTTGATAAATTTTTGCCAAGTAAACAACATAAACAGACTTTTCTGAATCGTTTGGTTTTTTGAAGTCAGATTTTTGGTATTCAAAACACGAAGTAAACGCAGAAATGTAAATAAATTCTAAAAAGATTTCGCAAATGTCAGATTTGTCACGTAAACTCTTCGGCCGACCAATAAACGACGATAGAGAAGGAAAAAAAATGGCAGCTAAGCCTCCAACAGCGAGAAAGCAACTTGTCAAGTTCTCGAAGACACTCACAATGGGTATTGTCGGTATGCCAAACGTCGGAAAGTCACTCCTCTTCAACCTCCTCTCCAAGAGAGATCTCGCCGCAACACAGAACTACCCGTTCTGCACGATTAACCCAAACGTTGCACGCGTTGAGGTTCCAGATGAGAGATTCACAGAGCTCTGCAAGATCTTCCATCCAAAGAGCGAAGTTCCAGCTTCGTTGAGCATTACAGATATCGCAGGCCTCGTTCGCGGTGCTTCCAAGGGCGAAGGCTTAGGTAACGAGTTCCTTTCCCACATCAAGGCAGTTAACGGCATCTACCAGGTTGTTAGAGTCTTCGATGATCCAGATGTTACACACGTCGAAGGAACTGTCGATCCAGTCCGTGATCTTGAGATCATCAGTGAAGAGCTCCGCCAGAAGGACCTTCAGTGGCAGCGCAACACATTCGAGGACCTCAAGAAGAAGATGGTCTGCGAGCCACGCAAGTACAAGGACGAATTCGAACTCGCCGGAAAGGTCCTTGAGTACCTCGAGAACAACTCAGCTCCAGTCCGTTCTGGCACATGGAACGAAGTCGAAACAGCATACATCGAGTCATTGAACCTCCTTACAGCTAAGCCAACAATTTACCTTCTCAACCTCGACAAGAAGTCCTTCACAACAAAGCGCAACAAATGGCTTCCACTCGTCGCTAAGTGGGTTAAGGAGCACACAAACGAGCCAGTCATCCCATTCTGCGCTTGCTACGAGCAGGAACTCGAAGAAATGGGCGAGGAGGCAGCTAAGGCTGAGATCGAGAAGACAGGCGCTCCATCAATGATCCCACGTATCATCCGCAACGGTTTCCACGACCTCGGACTCATCAACTTCTTCACATGCGGCCCAGATGAGGTTCGTGGCTGGACAGTCAGAGATGGTGCTACAGCTCCAATCGCCGGTGGTGTCATCCATACAGACTTCTGCGAGAAGTTCATCCGTGCAAACGTTTACTCCTACGATGATCTTAAGGAGCACGGCACAGAAGCCGCTGTTAAGGCTGCCGGTAAACTCCGCACAGAAGGCAAGAACTACATCGTTAAGGATGGCGATATCATGTTCTTCCTTCACGGCGCTGGCTCCGGTGGTGCCAACAAGAAGCGTTAAAACCTCATAAATCTGCATCTTTACACAATTTTATATATTATTTCCCTCAAAATCGATTTTATTTGAAAAAATGGAGGCCTGCGCTTTTTAACCTACTCTTTCTATCGTCGCATTTTTTCGCGTGAACAAAGAAAGGTCCATTTTCACCCACCAACAAAGGTAGAGTATGCAGCCCTTTGCCATAGCATTCTTGCAAACATGTACATTGCAAGAAGTATGGTAATTAATCTAAGAAGCTTCTTTTTTAGGATAAAATGACCAAATTTATTTCACAATTTTAAAACGCTCTGTATACGTGGCTATTGGCCTTAATGATGAAGGAAAATCTTTCTATGCTTTGAAAGGAGTATTTCACCATGTTTCGAAATTTCACATTTTCACCATATACGAGAAAAGTCTTTATATTCAAGTATATGGTTATCTAGTCGGAATGCAAGTATTTGTAGGATTTTCATAGATTTTCCTGCGCTAGTTTTCGTGATACGATCTCGTTTCCAGGTCCTGTTAGGAATTTTCAGAAGATCTTCATTTCAGCCCAACCATAAGCTAGTTGGAAATCATGCAATCAAAATACTACTGACTTTACCACTTACTCATATTCAATCGAAATTATTTTCAAAAAAAAAAAAAAAATCTTTTTGATACTTATTCTAATGAATACCCGACTAATTGGGAGATAAATGTTCATCTCCTTTATAGCTTTACATGCAATTTTAGACATTTTAGACTATAATACATCCTTGACATTATGCCACCCTTAAACTCGCTCCTTTTTCCCAAATTCCAAAATTTGGGATATTTGTCAACAATTATGCGCCTTTTTACAGGATATGAAGCATTCGTGCTTCAGATCGACAAATACCTTCCTTGGGGCATTTTCAGGTGCCAATACTCTTTTCACCAAATCATCTCCACTCCAAGTTTTGCTCTTTTTTGAGCAATTTTTTGGTTTTTTATATCCTCTATGCTGTTTTTTCGCTTAATTTTTCATGCATCTTATTTTTTATTGCGAGGGATATTTGATTTTTAAGCCGGAAATGGTACTCTTCTTTGATCTTTCAGCAAAATAAAAACTTTCTTTATGCAATTTCCTTTTTGAATTTTTTTTATCTGTTAAAAAATGCGAATTTGTATAGAAAAACCGTTGCAATATAATTACATATAAACGTACTGCTATATACTCCAAGCTTTTACACCAACAATAAATTTTTATTTCAATCACAATATTTAGCACGAAAAATTGCTTCATCTTCGTTTAAATGTACAGGAAATCATTTGCATGGAACTTTTGAGATAATTGGCAAACAAAAATGAGCTTAATTGGTTAAATCGAACAAAAAAATAACTTTTTTAGTAAAAGTGAGTTTTATAGCAATTAAACAGATGAACAATGAAGTAAGCATCATAAAAGAAGGTTTTCAAATGTTTATTGAGAACAATATGTAGAAATGAAAAAATATCGAGATATTTTCTTGAAAAATAAACAGATTTTTTTGATTCTTTCATGGTTGAAACCCTTAGGTATACCATGAACATCAGCAGTAGAAAAGGTTCGAAAGATTAAAAATTGAAAAAGATAATGGAGATTTAATGAGCTAGTTTTTGGCGTTTTTAACGGAATTGAGCGAAGATTGAAGGCTCGTTAGTGTTTGGATGGGCCAAACCCTATGCTTATGATCGAATTTCGGTATAAATGCGCGATGTTGTCGAGATCTGAGATGCATTATTGAGAAGTTTACTAAAAAACGAACTTTTTTTAACAACATAGGCTCAGATGAATTCTTACCCCTACATGTGTAGGTTCTTAACGACAAGATTTTGCATTGTCGTATGAGTTCACCAAATTATCGAAAAAATATATTTTCGAAGTTAAGTTTAGAGGCGCTGCTTTAGGATAGAATGGAAGTATATATGGTGTAGTTGAAGTCCTTAAGGGCTCAAGAAGCAAAAGGAGGTGGTTATTCCATGGCACCTCGCGCAAGCTTCCATCAAAAATATAAACTTATCAAATTACGCAGGGGAACGAAAATTGGTAAAAGTATGGCAAATCTGTGTATAAATGCTCATCCTCATTTTTCTCAAAATTCAATGTAGCGATTTTGTTGATATTTCGTATTTGGTATGTATATTATAATGCTAATCTAAATGTCTTATTTTTATGCAAAAATTAATTTTACTGTACGATAAGGTTCGTCAAAATTAATTTACTTGACAAAATTGTTTTAAAATTAAAAATATAATAACTGATTGATGAAAATAACGAAAATACTCTTTATAAAATATTAATGTCAAAACACTATTTACATGACAGATATGATTAACAAATTTTGGGTTCACTTCACTTTTGTCGTTTAAAAACCATTTTACATGACAAATAATTATACATTTTTATAATAATGGTAACAATAATTTTTATATCATATATAAAATTATTGGGAACAATTTACGTGTCAAAATTATATTTTGATAAAAATACATTAAAATTGGTTTATCAATATGGATTTATGATTAAATAATAAATTTTGGCGACAAAAATTTTGAAGGAAAAAAGAATTGCAAATTTCAAAATGAGTTTACCTAAACACAGAATCGCCTATTTCTACGACGAAGACATTGGAAACTATTACTACCTCCACAACCACCCGATGAAGCCGATCAGAGTCAGGATGACTCACAGTCTAGTTTTAGGTTATGGCCTTCATCAACGTTTGGATGTCTTTCACCCGCGAAGGGCAGCTCCAGAGGAGATGATGAGGTTCCACACTCCAGGGTACGTCAACTTCCTTCAGACAGCAACACCTCAAAACGTTATTCCGGACTCTCCGGACGCAAAACAGTATAATATCGGCTACGACTGTCCCGTTTTCGACAACTTGTTCGAGTTCTGCCGGATTTCCGCTGGCGGAAGTATCAGCGCCGCACAAAGGCTAAATTACAACCTCTGTGACGTCGCAATTAATTGGGCGGGTGGATTGCATCACGCTAGAAAGGATCAAGCGAGCGGATTCTGTTACGTTGCCGATTGTGTCCTCGGAATCATGGAATTACTCAAATATCATCCAAGAGTTATGTATATTGATATCGACATTCATCATGGAGATGGCGTAGAAGAGGCTTTTTACAACACTGATCGCGTTTTGACTGTTTCTTTCCACAAATACGGCAATTCTTTCTTCCCAGAGACTGGTCATGTCTCTGATGTCGGAATTAACGAAGGAAAGTACTACGCTGTCAACGTTCCTTTGAGGGATGGAATGACAGACGAAGCGTATCACAGTCTTTTCAAGCCAATCATTCGAAATTTGATTCATTTTTATCAACCAGGTGCAATTTTCTTACAATGCGGCGCAGATTCATTAGTTGGCGATTTACTCGGCTTCTTCAACCTTTCCACACGTGGACATGGAGAATGCGTTGAATTCGTTAAATCTTTCGGAATTCCACTTCTCGTCGCTGGTGGAGGTGGCTACGTCAAGCAGAGCGTCGCTAGGTGCTGGGCTTACGAGACGTCTTTGATTGTCGGCCAAGAAATTCCAGATGAACTTCCAGAAAATGACTATTTGGAGTATTTCCAGCCTTCTTACAAACTTCACCTTCATCCAGACAAAAAGAAGAAGAACATGAACTCGGAAGATTTCCTCCACAACATTTATGTTCACGTGATGGAGAACATTCGACATTTGGCCGCTGCTCCTTCTGTTCAGATGACTGAATTGCCTCCACACGCTTCTCTTTCACGCCCAATTCGCGTGCAGCCTGATACAACATCCCTCTGCAAGCGCTTGTTCATGAGAATCAAGTCTCTCGATGATAAGCAAGAGGAGAAAGAACAGATGGAAGCACAGCAACAGGAAGACGATGCTTACGTCGAAGCACTAAAACATGAACCGAACCCGAATGTTTCAGTGAAGGAGGAACTCCCAGAAATGTAATTATATTATCGCTTTTGTTTAAAGAATAAATTTTAATAATATTTGATATTTTTCTTTTATTTTTATATTATTTTAATAACAAATTTCACTCATGATCGGATATTAATTTCACTCATTTATGGGATGCAAAAACAAATAAATAATTCTCGAAATTTATTATCTTTTAGGAAGCGAACATTTCTTCAATCATTATTCTTTCTAAGATCTATTGAATCATAATAGACATTCCTGAATATATAATTTTAATAAATTTTTCTGATTGGCAAAGGGAAAAAAATAACCTTGTTGAGAGTCGCGATTTTTTCTAGAACTAATGCTTCTAGACAAGAAGGCGAACTATTCGTAGCGGATATCGGAATTATTTTCTGTGCTGCGTCTGTTTCAATTGTCAAACACATAGTATACCCTCTACGGCACTTAGATAATTTTAATATTACTTTCAAAATATGTGTTTTTAGCAAATTATATTGTTGAACAATTTCTGATGTCATTGGTCGATATATTTATGTACTGTTTGATAGCAATTATAGATGTAAATCGAATGAAATATTTACACTGGAAAAGCACCTCTCAAAATTGTCAAAATTGCAATATTTGAATGTAAAGTACCATTATTGGAGGAAACTGTTTAAAGGATTTTCTCTATGGATGACACTTATTAATTTTGCCGCATGAATACTTAATAATTCCGTATATATTTGGCACAAGAAGAATATTCTTGAATTTAGAACGGAATTAAAAGACTTGATAAGATTGCATCATAAACATAATGCAACAATACATTGATATTTGATATTTAAGTTTATAATTATATACATTGAATTCGATTTCTAAATACAATATAAACGCACCTTTTATTTATTGCAATATTTCATACTAAGAAATAATATACTTTGCAATTGCAATTTAGGAATTATGATAAATCAATGAATAATCCATAAAAATTGAAAGCAAATTAGAAAATAAGAAGATTTTAAGATGACAATATAGGTAAAATAAATTTTTTTATATGATTGTCCAAAAATAGCATCTTCCAAAAGGGTTGTTTTCAGTTAGTTTGTAGTGACTGAGCGTGCTTTCAATATGTTTTGTAGTGACTGAGCTTGTTTTCAGTTAGTTTGTGGTGAAGTTGGACATAAATAATAATTATGTCACTTTTCTCACGCCAAATAATGTTTTCGATAATTTTACTTCTAATATATTATCATAATGATTTTTACCCGACAACATTATGTTTAACGATGTTTTTTACAAAATTCATTTTGAAATTGTTGATTATATTCATAAAAGAGGCATAAGTATCGATAACACATATGCGTCTGCCTTTTGGAAGCTATTGGTGCATCTTATTCAAGAATATTTTAAATATTTAAAATTATTGCAGGGAAAAATTTTCCTTCTGCTGTGTAGTCCCGCGACCTTCATAACTTTTTATCTGATCAATATTTTTTCGATTTGAAAGTACTTTCATGTACATATTGATAGTTGTCTATCCAGTGGTATAAGTGGTACAGTCTATATATCTATCAAATCATTGATTGCATTTCAAATCGTCCAAAAATATACGATTTCCAGCATAAATGTATGCACTACTATGCAGCATACGATATTTTTATGTGTATTATTGATTCAAATACCTCTTATACGCTTAAAATTAAAAATGCAATTAATTCGTTAATTGATTTGAGGGCGATTATACACATGAAAGTTATTGAATTTGATGTGATTTGGATTTGCAGCTGTAATAATGTAAAATTTTAGAATTTTAGATTTGGTTTTATTATTTATGAGATTTTTCAATTGGAAAGTAAAAGCACATCAAAATTTTGCTTTTGTTAGATATACAATTGCTAGCCTTGAATTATAGTTGAGATCGTGGTGATAAAAATATTATATCAAGGTAATATTTCATTAAAAAGACGTCAAAATTAATATTTTATGATA